>PVIR01003356.1:13377-89891 GCA_004026965.1 Petromus typicus | reverse complement strand
CGGGCCGGGGATATAGCTCAGTGGTTCCGGCGCCTGTCTTGCAAGCGCAAGGACCCGGGTTCAATCCCCGGTAACCACATAACAATACTGGGCGTGGAGACTCACCCCAGCGGCAACCAGTACCACATACCACAGTGCCGGGCGTGGTGGCTCACGCCTGTCATCCCAGCACTCGGGAGGCAGAGGCAGGAGGATTGTGATGTGAGTTTGAGGCTGAGCTCAGGGCCAGCCTGAACCACAAAGCGAGACCCTGTCTCAAAAAAACCTAAAAAAAAAAAAAAGTATTGGACACTTGTTCAAGTAATTGTGTACACTGTCATAATCTTAATGAATAAATTTATATATATTTATAATCATTTATCATTTTAGTTTTTTTCCTGCTCAGAAGAAATTTGTAAGAAGTTAAAATTTATAATCCCTAGGGTCTTGTTTGTGAACAGTAAAGATCTCCATTGTTGTTTCTGAATTATTACGGTATTCAGAATTTGTGTACTTCTAATCTTTAAAGCTTAGACTAATAATAGGAAGCTTATTCACTTAACACTTTTTGTACTCTGCTTTCTCTTCTGATTGCATAAATCTTTTGCCTTTTATTTAACATGGTTTCAAAATGGGTATGATTTTATATCATGTGTTTGACCATTTAAATATGATGACATTTAGGCTTAGTGTAATATAAAAACATTTGCTGAAGTTGTATTGTAACTTCTAACAATGTTTGGCTTCGAAAATGTATGATTATAGTTATCAGTGCTTAAGTATCTAATCTTAACTTTAGGAAATTTTAATAACCAATACTGCCTTAATTTGAAATTATTCTTAAGTTTTGTCAATTATTTTTATGATTGTTTGGATGTTACTTTTCTTTGCTGCATTTACATACTCTCAGAAGAATTTCTTATATCTTCCTACTTGTATATAAGTTGAAAAAGAAAAAGAAATTTAGGCTCTTTCTGGAAAGTTTCATAGATATATGTAAATTTATATCATTAAGTATATTACTATATTTATATTTTTAAATATATATGCAAAATTGTGTAAGTACAGATTCCCAAAGTCAGTGGGAAATAGGCTCCAATCTTAAAATATTTAGTCTCTCTGTTTTACTATTCTAATAGAAATAATAATAATGTTATATGTTCTTAAGAAAAACTACAGATATTTTTAGTTTTGTGATAGATCTTACTTTTAGAATTTTTATATTTTTAATGACTGAATGGGTAGAGTACCAGTGCTACTTATTCAGAATTTAGTTATTCTTCAAAAGTTTTGAATTTATTCTTTTCCTGAAGTTTTACAACCTTTATTCATTTGTTTTTCCTGTTTCAGTGTAACTTTACCATTGAAAAACATGATTGAGAAACAGAAATAAATGACATGAGTGAAAGATGGAGATCCTTAAGAGGCTTTCCTATCTATGATACTCTAATACAATGGCCAGCATTCTTTTTGTACAAAGGGCCTGCAACAGATATTTAACTTTTATCAGCCAGAATCTACTCTCCCTTTATGGTGCAGAAGGAGCTATTGACATACATAAATCAAAAGCTATTCCTGTGTTCCAATAAAACTATTTCTAACAGAAGAAATTAGACAATATGTTTATTTGCTGACTCCTGTGCAAGTGTACATTTTAGATATCACTGCTTTTATGAACATATATTCATTTTTTAAGTGAAGATTTTGATACAGATTTTTTGAATTTTCTAATTCTCAAATATTTATACAATACATCAATTATAATGTTATTGCTTCCTTGTTTACCAGTATCTCAAATCTTTGATCTGAGGATTCTATCCAGCATTTTACTGAAGTATGGTGTTAAGTATCTTGAGTGGGATTTATATCTTTCTTATGTGTAGCATAATATTTCGATACCTATATTGAATGTATGTTTCCTAACACCAAGAAGTAATGTTTTCTTACCATTGCCAACCTCTGCTCAGACTGAAGATCTGATCATCCATGTAGTACTAGCAGACTTCTTTTTCTATGGGTCTGGTGGGACTGTTACCCCTTTATGCACAAGGCTGAAAATCAACCATGTTCTAGTTCTTCCTTATACACCATTGATCACCAGGAATCTTATTCCCCCCCTCCATCTGTCTTCTGACGCTACCATCAGATTCTGGTGCATCAGAAAGTGCACAAAGGTTCCCCTCGAGTTGTTCCTCCTATTGAATGAGAAGACTGGGAAATTGGTGCTACCTTGGATCAAATCTACATTCTTCACAGCTTCCTGAATAATCTTATTTTGCCTCCCCAGAAGCAAGCCATTCTTCCATCCCCAGTATTCCCATGTCCATCAAACCCCACAGCCGAACTCACCCTCCTCCTGTTACCGTTGACAAGCAAATACAAGCAGTGCTATCTCTAAGACAGTCATCTAAAAATAACTTGGAGGTTTATATTCATTTTCCCTCCTTTGTTTCTTTTCCTCTTCTCTTCTTTCTACTTAAGTAATTGACAATATAGAAGAGTTTAAAATATTGACATTCTTTTTATGTTATTAGCATATTATATTAATATACTTCTGATAACATACCTGAGAACTGAAATTGCATATTATAGTCACTTCTTACTAACTATAATGATGGTACCCATTTGTCTTCCTCTTTTAAGCCTCCAAACTCACTAGGTAGGTGATAATTCCCTCTTATTTGGGATCTGATACAGATAGGAGTTACAGGGCCAGTATCTACAGAGAATAAATTTAAACAATTTCCAAAAAAGATGATTAGGAGTTTGATTACTACTAACCTCATTCTCATTCTTGACATAATCACACCCCATCTACTTGGAATACTAGTAGTAGAAGAGTAGAATCTTTCTGCTGTCTTCTGTAGCATACATCAAGAAGTTCTAGCTAATCTTTTTCCAGCTTGCACAATGAGGCTCTTCTACCTTCTGTCTGAAAATATGAAGAATAAAGTATTTTCAGCATTTTTAAAGTAGGAGAGGAAGGTGGTATGAGAATAGTTCTAAGAGGAGACTCAAACAGTAACTCTGAGCTATATCTTCTTTCATCAGATGAGGATAGCAAATCAGTTTGTGAGGTGTTTCTGTGGGTTTACTAGCTTGTGAATATTCTCTGCAGTGTGGCGGACACCAGAATCTTTCCTCTGAGAAGCAGTCCATAGATACCATTGTGAACACTGGAAATCATCATTTCAGCAACAGCAAAAATACAGAAATAATCACATTCAAGAAGGAAAATAATAGGAATATCACAGTATATAGAAAATACAAGCTTTCTTACATAATAAGAAAATATATGGTGCATCAAAGAGGAGTGTATAGAAAGTAATAATTGCCTATAACATAAACCACAGATGAGGTAGAGAATAGGGATTAGAAAGATCACAGTACACAATGCTAAATTTGGATATTTTGTGAGTGATAGACATTTAGAAAATATTACAAAACTGAGCCTTCATGAGCTTGCTTAATGTTAGGAAGATTGTCTTTCTGTTTATACTTACTGCCAGAAATATAAAGCAAAGCTAAATGATGAATTTAGCACTTAACTGATACATAGTTAGGTAAGGCCTACCCGTTATTTATGTGTTCCAAAATTAAGCTTGTGCCATTATTAAAGCTTTGGATGGACAGAGAGGACAGAGATGTGCAGCATTATTTTTACTAACTAGACTTATAAACATTTATTCATTTTAAATACAACTATGTTAACATTTTATGTTTATCTCAAAATGAAGTCTCAGTTTGCTACTTTCTCATTTTATTGGTAATTTTTTAAGGAATATTAGAGTGATTTTAGATATAGCAAATATATTTTGTCAAGCTGTTCTTAAATGTGAAATACATTTCACATATCTATGCTTACCTTTTTCTTGCTTTTAAGATTTTCCTCAGATATCCTGTTCTCCTTCATTTCCTATGGCAGATGTCGTTTTGTGGTCTCTGTCATGTATGAGAATTTGGTAGGAAAAGAAGTATTCTTAATACCAACTATCAAATGTGAAACACAGAAGCTTTCAACAGTAGTTGAACTGAATATAGATTTAAGAGTAGCTATGTCTAGTCTGAAAAATGCTAGCTGATAATGAATGATAGGTGTTGTGACTCTACTCACAATAACTACAAAAAATGCAAAATATTACCCTCTGAATATTCAGAACTTGTATGGACCACTGATGCTGAACTATTTAGATAATAAAATGTCTGTGGCTTTATATGTGTCTTTATCAAAGAAGTTTTTGAATCATTAAGAAAATGAATTTTCATTACGTATTTTTTTCAGATTATTATTAGGAATAGAACAAGATAAACATCTTGAACATTTATTATTTTTTTGTTTGTCAAGACATAAAGTTTTTAAAAAAATAAGGTTTGGCTTTGTAGTTCAGATTGGCCCTGAATTCACTATGTAGTCCAGGCCAGCCTCAAACTCAAAGCAGTTCTTCTGCCTCTTCTTCCCAAGTGCTGGGATTACAGGCGTGAGCCACCATGCCTGGCCTTGTGGTATGTGGTTGTCAAGTACTGTGCCTATAGGTGTGAGTCACCATGCCCGGCATTGTAGCATGTGGTAGCCTGGACCAAACTCGGGACCTTGTTCTTGCCAGGAGGGGGCTGGCACCACTGAGATAATCCCATCCCAAGTTTTAAATTCTGATACCTATAAGACTCAAGATAAATCTCTATTTTTATAGAATCACCTTAAAAGAATTGTTTCTTAAGTTAGTAAAGTCTAAGATTTCTCTCCACTTGTCCACAAAATAAAAACCATAAATTTAGATACTATTTTTAATCAGTTCTCACCTGGAATTGAATCAAATGGGAATAATGCTATTTAGAATTATAAGAAAATTTTGTTCGATTCTTGTATCTCGCATTACTCCCTGCATCTAATTCTCCTCCATTTCAGTACTCCATGCTGACTTTCAAAAAATTTCAAGATAACTAAATATCCCATATGTGCTATTAGGAAGTATGTTATGCTGTGTGTGCAAAGATTCAAGCAAACCTTTTTCCTTTGTCATAATAGGTTAGCATTCTGTTAACTCTGCAGCTCTGTTTCCTTGGTAATCTGTTAAGGGTAGTATATCAGCTGTGTTTTTAATCAAGATTGCTTATTTTAGAAAAGGCCCTGAATTGGTAAACTTCATCTAGAAATTTAAAGACCCATAAATTATTCTCAGGAAGCCTTGTTTTGGGGTTTCTCTATATGCAGTGACACAAAATAAATATGTCCCTTAGATTCTGGAAACTGTCTCTTCCTGTGGTGTTATTATAAGAGATAACTGGCTTTGGTGAGGTATGAAGCTCCAAAGTTGGCTCTTTCACCTCCTGATGTGAACTTTGGCTTGCATGTAAGTCATGATCTGGGAGGCCAGAAAAGAAAGCTCCTCAAAGGCTATGTGAACCAACGCATGGACTACTGTAAGGGCTCTTGGAAAACAGAAATATCTTCACAGTGGCCTGCTGACAAGCTCTGGTTCTTGTCCTGTAACATTCCTGGGTAGACTGGTTGCCAGGATTGTCTATGGCTGTCCTGTAGATTTGTATACCCTGTTGAACCTAAAAACATCCCTTAATAGGTGTTGGGTGTGTGACTACACTTTGCTTCCTGTATCTGATTAAAGAATATATTGAAAGAACAGAAGGAGAGATCTTGGATAGGATATTGCTCTGTGAGTCTCTCTTTTTAGTCATAGCACCCAGTATCTTCTGAGTTAGGTACTCTTTCCACATGATTGTGCAAGAAATGCAGTATTTCAAGCAAGTATTTTCTTGTCACAGTAAGTATTATGCAATATTTCAATATTTGTTTACTCATTAAATATTCCCCTTGATCATTGATTGGTTCCTCTTTTGTTATTTCTGTGTTTTAGAGACCGTATTATTAACTGAAGAGGTAACTGTTAATATTGGTAACTTCTTAGCACTCTGAACATATTATTTAACTCCTTACTATATTGCTCTCTGAATCATATTGCTAAATTTTTCATCTAATTTTACAATAGCATTCTTTTAAGATGTTTTTATTATGAAATAAGTACATTTAATGTACATATCATGATCACACTCAACATTGACAATTTGTATCAGTATATGACATGAATTGATTCTCATTTTTTCCCATTCCCCTACCCATCCTACAACCCTTCATTATATATATATATATATATATATATATATATATATATATATTTGAGCAAATTTTCCTCATATATATATATATATATGCTTTATTTCCTTTTTTATTGCCATTAGAATTTTTTCTTTCCCCTCATTACTTACTCCTACCCCATTTCCCTTTGAATAGTTTCTATTTTACAATATCTAACATACCTTCTAGAACTCATTTACCTTTTCAGTTTCTCATATCAGAGAAAAGATGTGGTATATACACATCTGTTATCTATTTATTTCATTTATGAGTATGTCCTGAAGGTATGTCTATTTGAGTATGAATGACACAAAATCATCATTTCTTTTATTTATTTATTTATTTTTTTGAGACAGGGTCTCACTTTGTAATTCAGGCTAGCCCTGAGCTCAGCCTCAAACTCACATCATAGCAATCCTCCTGCTTCTGCCTCCCAAGTGCTGGGATTACAGGCGTGAGCCCCACACTGACACTGTGGTATGTGGTACTGATTGCTGCTGGGCGTGAGTCTCCACATCCCAGTATGTGGATACGAGGATTGAATCCAGAACCTTGCACTTGGAAGACAGGCGCTGAAACCACTGAGCTAAATTTCCGGCCCCATTCTTTATGGCAGAGTAATACTCTATTTTATAGAAAAACCACATTTTCTTTATCTAGTCTTCAGTTAATGGACTTTTGAGTTATTTCCAAGATTTAAGTATCACAAACTGAACTGCTATAAACATGGGTATACATATGTCGCTGTGATGTGAATCTTTTATTCCTTTCGTGTTTATACCTAACAAGGGAATAGATGTGTCAAATGGGACCTCTAATCCTAGTTTTTTGAAGAATCTCCATAGTGATGTACCAGTCTGCATTCCCACTAACAGTGGAGAATGGTTCTTTCTCCCTGTAGCCTTGCCAACGTTTGTGTTGGCTAATTCTGAGATAGCAGCCATTCTTTGTGGAGTGAGATGAAATCTCAGTGTTGTTTTCATCTGCATCTCTCGAATGACTAGTGATGTTAAGCACTTCTTCATGTGCTTCTTAGCTACTTTACGTCTTCCTCTGAAAAATGTCTTCATTTCAGGTGCCTATTTTTTAATTGGGTCTTTAGATTTGGGGGGGTTGATTTTTTTTAAGCTTTCTATATATTTTTAAGGTTTGATCTTTAAGGTCTTTATAAGGAAGCTTGTTAGTCCTACTTATAAGGCTTTTTACATTTTTTATTCTTTTATCTTTTGTTTCTTTCTAAGTCTCATTGTTTATTTCAGACTGGCCTTCACCTACATAAGTTTAAGTGATAATCAGTGGATAGGAGAAAATAGCATAAAATTTTAAAGAATTGAAAACCACATAGAATACAATCAGAGTTTTCAACTAATGCAGGGTGTGGTGTGACTCATACAGATTTTTTGTACTACTCAATGTATCTGTTGAAAAACTGTAATGTATGGATAATTGAAAGAAAAATTTCAAAATTTCTACTTCCATTTTTGGGGGACAGTCACTGTTAGCACACCTATTTGATTCCCAGTGTTTTGTTATTTTGTGTGTATAACAATAGAGAAAAGAGGATAGTAAGAAGTGAGAAATACAGGATTAATGTATATATTTCCACTGTTTTTCAAAAAAAATGGTACAATGTGCATACTGTTAGGAACTTTTTCCTTGATATATCATAAGTATGTTTTCTTGTAAATTCTTTATCTTATGTTATTTTATTTTATTTTCATTGTTCTTCAGACAGAGTCTTATTGTATAGTTCAGGCTGACCTTGAATTCACAACAGTCCTTCTGCTTAACAGCCTTATCTCTCAAAGTAGAAATTACATCATGTAGGCAAACATCTTTAGGCATATCACATATAATGCCTTTTGAATTTTCCTCAGTATTTTTATTATTTAATTAATGAACATATTGGTGGCTAATAGTAATTTTACAACATGTAAGACAAGAACAAAAAAAAAGCACAGTCATTAAAACTTAATGAACTTTGAAATCCTCACAGATAAATGACCTTTTTGTTTTCAGTGTGATAAAGCCAAGGTTTCTTAGTGCAGAAATTGGTAGGATACTTACTTAGCATGAATGCTTGTATGCTGTATTCACATTGTATTATCTTGCCCAAAACTGTATTTTGGAAATGTTTTGTTCATTGTTTCATTATACTTTGAGACTTTCTTCTCATACTACCTCGAATATTTTAGATTGTTATGTATAATGGTACATGTTAAAATATTGAGAAGCATTTTCACTCAAAGTTAAAATTACTAATATTTGCCTAGTAGGATATATTTTCTATTTGTCATAAACTCCAACTGTCTTACCTCTAACATACATACATATGTATTATTTCTCCATGTAACTCTATAGACATACATTTGGATTTAATAATATGAGCATGTTAATGTGTAATAATAGCAGGAAGCTACAATTTCTGAGTCAAGTATGCTGTCTTGTTACATTCCTGTTTAACTTTTTGATAATTCAATAAGATATGTACTGTTTTCATCATTTTCCCTTTTTGTCCCTAAATTTTTTAAATTGTGAAATAGGTACATTTTATATACATATTGTGATCACACTCAACATTGACAATTTGTACCAGTATATGATATAACTTGATTCTCATTTTTATCCCATTCCCTTGCCCACCCTACAACCCTCCACCCACTATATACATAAGCTTTGTTTCCCCATCTTCCTTTTTGTGGTGAGGAAACTAACTTGCAAGAGGAAATGAAGTGCAGTGTTACAGTATAAAGTCTATTATTAAATAGATTTTGGAACTCAAATGTGGTAATCATTGCTTAGATTTTTAGAATTTTTTCTGATGGGTTCTGATAACAAATTTGAAAAATCATGTGAGGAAAACTAAAGTAGGTAGAGAGTACATGTAGAGATTGTCTGACACAGGAACTTTTATCTTTTGGGGGAAATCACAGCTAACTATATCTGTATTCCTCTGTTTAGTTTTATATACCAATGTATACTCACCTACATAATTTAATGTGCTAATTTGAAGATGGTATATATCATATGATGCCTGCTGATACTAACCAATATACTAATAGCAAGCACTCCTCCTAATAGATACATTTTCATGAAAACTAATGAAATTCATGTAACAGAACATCTTGAGTTTAATAGAAATATATATATATATATATATATATATATATATATATATATATCTGAAACCTTATATTGAACTGCAGTTTATTTAAAATAAATTGTTGCATACAATATTATCCTTCATGATAACAAATTTTTAGAATCAGTAGATTCCTATTTTATTAAAAGTCAAGTGTATTTGAATTCTAAGGGCCATTTTGCAGATGTTAGTGTTTAGAAGCAGAATTTCTATTTTAGAAATCATAACATCTTAAAAATCCAAAATATATCCAAACCTTATCTTAAAAATAATGTATGTTAGTGCAGCATAAAGAAAATTCAATCCTTTCATTATTATTTATTTAGGATTATAATTTTTGAGAATATAACATATATACTAATCAAAGGATTGACTGTATTGAATAACTTTTAATTTATTTTAAATGCCACTTTCTTTTTTTAGAGGCATATGATTGTTATATGAAAACTAAGGTGGCACATGATTGCTCCTAATGATATGATCATTACTTTTCATGACAGAGTCTTATAATTTGGATATATCGGACTTATTTTACTCATTCCAAAGTTTCATGTCCCATAGAAGCTAAATCATTTGGATCAGACTGAAGGCATTTTCCTTAAATAGCAGGAAATGTCGATAAATATTCCCTCTAAGTTTTCCATTAGCACATTCATTTCATTGAGGAATAAAAATTTCTGGTTACATTTTTTAAATGTTCTAGAATATACCTATGAAACTATAAAGTTCACCGTTATAACAAAATATGACTTGGGAAATGAAATGATAGACAACTGGAGTCAATACATTGTCTAACCTTCTTTGCCAATCCATAGCCTTAGATGGGTTACACAGAGTTAGCTAAGAATCTTTATATGAAACCATTTGTCTCTTTATACCTGATTTAATCTAAACAACTTGTACTTCTGAGAAATGTTAGGTTTGCCTGGCATGGTGGTTCATGCCTATAATGCCTGCATTTGGGAGGCAGAGGCAGGAGGATTGCTGAAAGTTCAAGGGCAGCCCAGGGTACATAGTCTGGAGCCAGCCTGAACTATAACGTGAGACCTGTCTCAGAAAACTAAAAAAAAGAAAATGAAAGAATGTTAGGTTTTCACTGTAATCATTTTTTATTACATTTTCCAAGAGTATAGAGCAGAGCATCATAGTGATGGAGTCAGTATAGAATTGAAATGTCTCTCTTTGTTTTAATTTAGATTTACCATTTTATGGGAGTTTAGGCAAGTCATTTTGCCTGCTAAATATATTCTCTTTATGTACAAATAAAACCTTTGGATGAATATATAACAAATGAGATGAATGTATAACAAAATATATATAACAAAAATGATTTTTGAGTATTGATATTCAATTTTTTCTTTTTTTCAGAAGTTAAAACTGGAGATATTATCCTTCTTTATACTCTTACATTTGAAAACATTACTGCAGAAGAAACAAAATATATTAGTAAGGATTTATTTAAATATGTTACATCTTCAAAATAGCATAATGTATAGCTATTAAAGTAGCTTCTACAATGTAGAAGTAAAAATACTGTTTATTAAGCACTTACACTTAATGTGCTAAGTACCATTATAAAGTGATAGCATGAGCTATTTGATTGTATAGAAAGGTAGGTGACAGACCCTGGCACAGTCTGCTTCTAGAGCTAGTGGCATTAACTGACACGCTAGGTAAATCCACATTGCTGGTATGGGATGCATATTTATAAAACAAGTTAAATAACATGTCACAGCATGATTCTATTTGTTTAAAATTGTACCTCCTGGCTATTTTTGGATCATAGGATATTAGATAATCTGTTTTTTTTTCTTTCTGTAATTTTTTACAGTGCTTATAATTACTAATCAGACAAATTAAATAAAGCTTTTGTGGTTTGGGAACATAAATAAATCACTGCCCAAACTATTCTCCTCTTCACTCTGTTTTTCTCCTTTTCCATCAGTCTTGATGCTTTTATGTCTACAAAACAAGAACACTGCTTAGTTTGCCGACCTTTAGCAGTTTTCTCAGTGTGACAAGAACCTTTTACATTTGTAATTTGTATTTTATTTTTAATTCCTTTGGTTGCTTCCTGTTTTCCTGTGTAAATATCAGTACTTAGGTTGGTGTTTATTGAACTTATAGTAAATATTGATGAAGAGAATACACATGCATTCTGATTAAACAGTTGTATAGATTATATAATGTCCTTTTAGAAAGAATAGTGAGTATGATTGGAAAACAGTAAACCTCAAAGGAATAGAATTTTTGCATAAGAATATGACAATAGAATTTGGAAATAAATGAACAGCTAGAGGAAAGTTGGCCTCCTTCTCCCAGGTTCTTTCATGTACGTATATAAAGATCTTGGGAGAATAAAATCCTTCTCTAGAAAGGATCACTAGAAAAGAGGCCCTCTGGGTTTCTACTAAAAGAGAAAGATCTCTAGAGAGAATGTTTTATAAAGACAGTAACACATAGGGAATTATCTATTGTTATTTAATAGTTATAAAACCATTTAGAGATATAGTAAAAAAAACTTTATGGTAGAGATTATTGGAAAAATGACATGAGGAAGAAGCAGCTCATAGGAGGATAAAACAAGAAAGACCGCGGATGACTGGAGAGGAGGAGTTGGGATGTCATTGTGGTCACAGATGAAGGGTTCTAAAGCATACTGTACTGGAATAAACTAGAAATTAAAGATTTACTCTGGTTTGTGTTTTGGTCTCCCTTTTCTTTCCTTCTAGTTTTTCTCCTCTTCCTCTTCTACTCCTTCCTCTTCACCTTCCTACCCCTTTTGTCTTTTCTCTTTTTAAAATCAAGAAGCAAGGCTATATATAACTTGTTGATGAAACCAGAATTAAGGTCTAGAACTTACCTCCCCTTGAGCCTTCCCTTGGATCTTTCCGGGGACCTGTCTTACCTGAAGTACTAGACTGGCCTAAGACAAGTGGAGATAACATTCCTGAAAGTGTTTAGCATCAAGCTATTGGATCTTTTTCATGTACACTTGTGCGCAGGTGTACACACACACACACACACACACACACACGATGATTTAGTTTAAAAAAACGCTGCCACACCATTACCACACTTTAAAAAGTTGGAAATGCCAATTTTCAGATTATAAGATTTTAGTGGTTTTTTAAAAAACAGTTTGTTTAGATCAGGCTCCAGGGAAATTAAAGTCTAATTTTTTATGCAATGTTTGTATAATTATCTTAATGATCAAGATAATTAGTTTGTAAGAAATGAGAAGCTACTAGTAAGTAGCCACTTAGGCAGTTGTAAATAACATCTACTGTAGCTTGGATCCACTTTATCCCCCACATGCCCAAGTGTGAAAGACTTAGTCCCCACGTTGGCACCAGTACGGGTGGTAGAACTTTTAAGCGGTGAGGAGTAATGGGAGGTTTTAGGTCACCAGGCATGCCCACAGAGGCAGTGTGGGACTCTGACCTCTCTTGTATCTCCTTTGAGACCTGGCCATGGGGTAAATGGATTTGCCAAGCACTGCCACCATAATGTGCTACTTCTCCCAGGTTCAAAGTCAAGAACTCCAACCAGTTATGAACTAAAACTTTAAGGCAAAATATACCTTTTCTGTCTATAAGCTAATTCTCTAACGTATTTTATTATGGTAACAAATTGAACACAACATTATGTAGTTGTTTTGTTATTATGCCCCATAAATGTATTTTTAGAAAGTAATCACTATTCCTATCAATTTATTTCAATTAAGGAAATGTGTCATAAAAAATTACATTGTATTACCCTGGATCGCCAATAGGAACCAGTTTGAAAATTCAGGGCACTTATTTTTTTTTTTCAGTAGAGTTATAAAAGTGGTTTTCTTTTTGTAATACAGTTATGTAGGAATCTTAAAATACGTTGCATGTAGCCAGAAGATGCAATAGTAACTGGTATAATATGTCAGTAAAGTTATGTTATGAGGTGGTGAGAAATAACCACAAAACCTTAGTGATTCAAAACAACAATGTCTGTTTCTTGTTCTCCTTTTGTGTCCATCATGGTTAGCAAGAGAGCTGTTTGTGATAGTCCCCTTTATGGAGAAGCCACCATTTCAGTCATTACTGATCAGTGTGCCAGAAAGAAAGGGGCAAAAACAACACAAAAAATATACAACCGTGGAACATCTCATATCTGCAACTAAATGTTCCAGCCCAGGTGTCACACATCCAATAACAAAATAACAAGTAGCTTGCAAGTTTAGTTTTCTAAGTATTTAGGAGAAAAGACCAACTAATAATTTTGTCACTGAATCTACACAACTTCTAACATTTAAGTATGGACAAAAACCAATTCCATAGGAAGGATCAGCAAACTATCAATCAGTACACCAAATCTGGCCTGCCAATATTTTTGTATATGCTCATTTACAAAAGTGTGCAATTAAAATTGTAATTATTGGGTGGGGATTTAGCTCAGTGGTTCCGGAGCCTGTCTTGCAAGTGCAAAGACCTGGGTTTGATCCCTGGTAACCATATACCATATTGGCTGTGGAGACTTATGCCCAGCAACAATCAGTACCACATACCACAGTGCTGGATGTGGTAGCTCATGCCTGTAATCCCAGCACTCGGGAAGCAGAGGCAGGAGGATTGCTGTGATGTGAGTTTGAGGCTGAGCTCAGGGCCAGCCTGAACCACAGAGACTCTGTCCCGCCCCCCCAAAAATTGTAATTATTATACATGATGTAAAAATATACTAAATTTTCCAGAGAACTATTTTCCTAAATCTGTGTTATAGTATCCATGCCTAAATATAAAGCTCCTCACTAATTTCTAGTTAACTTACACAACCAGATAAAACCCACAAATTTTTCTTAATATTTTAGTAGAATCTTGATATATCTTAGTACTTGTGTTTTTGTTTAATATGATACTAATTTGTGAGGAAATAGAAATCTTTTTGCATGTTGTTAAAATGAGAATCATTGACACATCCTAGATATGGATGCCTATTTGATTTGAGGCATTGTTACATAGCCATGAGATGGTGAGGCTCTTAAGACATCTGTATGCTTGTTTCTTAAAATTGATTTTATTGATACATTTTATATACACATTGTGATCAAAATCGACCTGAGAATTTGTGACAGTATATGACACAACTTCTCATTTTTTCCCATTCTCCTGTCCCCTCCAAATCCCCCAAATCATATGCATAAGCTTTGTTTTCCTTTTTTATCATCAATTTTTTTTCTTTCCCCTCTTTAGGTAGGTAGGAAATAATTGTTCGGTAGGAAATAATTGTTAGGTAGGAAATAATTATTTGTGTAGAAATAGGAATTAATGCAACTGTAAAGACACCTGTTTTCCCAGAGAAATAAGCGCCTAAACCTGTGAATTGTAGAAGTCAATGTCAATGAGTAGAAGTATACAATAAATGATTTAGGACTTTCCATACTATTGAGTAGACTATTCATTTGAAGACTGTAGTTTTAAACTTAGTAAAAGGCTCTGATTCAAAGAGTGTAGTTTTGGCATAGATGAGGCAGTTGTTGAAATATGTGGAAAAGTCAAGAATCACTTGTAATACTCAAGTTCAAAATAAAAGGGAGTATTCTAATTCAGATTGAGAGAGGAGGATTATATTAAAAAATAAAAAACAAAAAACAAAAACCTGACTTGATCTAAAGCAATTTTAGAGAAAAGCCTGCAAATTGGGTTACCTTTATAACACGAGAGATAAGTAAGAAACCAGAGAGGGCGCCAAGAGATTTAGCTCAGTGGTTCCAATGCTTTTCTTGCAAGAGCAAGGCGCTGGGTTCGATCCCCAGTAACTGCATACAACAATGCCGGGTGTGCTGACTCATGCCCATCAACAATCAGTACCACACACCACAGTGCCTGGTGTGGTAGCTCACGCCTATAATCCCAACACTTGAGAGGCAGAGGCAGGAGGATTTCTGAGTTTTTAGGACCAGCCTGAACTACAAAATGAGACTGTCTCAAAAGAAAAAGAAAAAGAAAGAAAGCAGAGAGGAAAAAATAGGTCTCAGGCAAATATTTAATACAGTTTTATATTGACCGCTAGCATTTTTATTATATAAATCCATAATATATCTATTTTTGAGTCTATGTGTTAGTTTATGGAACTCTGCCAGTTTCTACCCCAGTTTCATGATCTACTTAAGGTATTCTATCATATGAAATGTAGACTGTCAGTATGAAAAACACTGAAACATCTGTAGAATTACAATCTTGGTAAAGTCATCTGTGGAGTTGCTTATGGGAACTAGATGTTTACGGATTTGGGTAAATCTTAGATCTATTGTTTCAGAGCTTGAATCCTTAACTGTTATGCTGAACTCTCCTACATATACTAGGCTTCTCTAACATAGAATAAATGTAACTATTAGCAACTTTTAAAATTCTTTCTGGTATTTTAACTGATTAGAGGTGAGTGAGAATCTCCAAGTAATTCTAACTATATTTGGAACTTATATACTGAATGCCCTTCATAACCAGTGAATGCCTGTTTACTTGTGTATCAGGTTCATGTAATATTTTATGAGCTTTCTGTTTCTAGAGTATCAGACTCTTTTAGCTACAATAAATATGCAGGTGTTTTTACCGTGGATTATATATAATCCTGTTCTCATGACTGTTGATTACTACAATGTATAATATTTTTGTCTGGGTTTTTTTGTTTCTTTTGTTTCTGTTTTTTTTTTTTCTTTTGAAAGAGGGTCTCATTATCCAGTTCAGGCAGGCCTTGAAATCACTGTGTACTCCAGATTGGCCTGGACCTCATGGAGATCCTCCTGCCTCAGCCTTGTGAGTGCTGGGATTACAGGCATGTGCCTCCATGTCTAATTCTATATGTATTATGGAGATTATCATTTAAAATTTTTTCTTTGTATAGTCATTTTATTGTTAATTTTATTAGAATGAATACCTCTACTAGATAGCTACTACAGTGTACCGTTATACAACAAGGTCATTTACAGACTACATAAATAGATGGATAGAAAAAAACCCTTAAATTTTAAGGTTATTTATGCTTAAAACAGAGTTTTTTACTCCCAATTCTAAACTTCTGGATGGTCTGGGGAAAGATTTATATTCTGCTGTTTTGCTAATTTGTGGATCTCTTACATTTAAAAGCAAACAAAATTATGAGTGAAGAATCTTTGAAGTAAAATTTAATTATAAAGTATTAAAATTATAACACATGTGCCAACAACTGTGTAATTATACAACTATTAAGCACTTTAAAATATTAGAGGGAAATGCATGGGAAGAGTAAAGGCTTGTGTTAAGGTGCTAAGATTGGGGCCTTTTTTTCTAGATTCAAATTTTTCTGTTGTATGTTTGTTACCTTTATGACAAAAAGAATAAATTCACTTACAAAATGCAGTATAGGGAGCTAAGATTAAAAATGGAAAGGCATTTACTTTTTCTAATTCTGGAAAATGTTTCAGAGGCATTTGTTTAATGTAAGGACAGACCATTTATGTACATAGGTTTGCAGTGCATTACTTTCTTTGGTGCACATTTGGGATAAGAGGCAGTCAAAGCTTTACTGCAAAAGGGGTTAAATAAATGTTAAGTTCTTTGTTCTCCTCCCAAACTCCTCCACTTTTCCAGCACATACTTTGACTAAAACATCTATAAGGATTGAGTTCTTGTCGGCCTTTTTTCAATTCTTGTATCTCTAGCATTTAAAATGGTTCCTGGAACAGAGTCGCAGTTAGTAAATATTTGTTGAATCATTGAATGAGTAACAAATGAGATGTATAACTAACTCCTAAAGGTATATGCACATAGGCTGTCAGTGTAAATTACTTATGTTCCCTCACCATCTCTTCTGGTTCAGTGTGAAAAGATAGAGAAATATGAAATTTGTCACAGGTTTTAAAGATGTACTGAATTATCTGATACAGTATGTAGCAACTTGGAACCAACCACAATCTTGACACGGAATTACTATCCCTATTACTCATAACAGAAGCCCGCCACTGGATGAGGATATAGTATGTCAGACACAGATGATAGGGGCTTCCCATAAGTTCTGGTCCGTTTACTCCCAATGAACTTTGTATGGCCGCACATCCCAAGGTGACACCTGCTCAGAAAGCTTCCTGAACAAGTTCTGTATGTGCTCAGATGACCTGATTGTACTTCTGTGTGGGAGATTCCATGCATCTTAGGACACAGATATACAAAATACAGTAACTTTGCATCTTGAAGGTACATTCATCTGATATGTAAATAATCTTATGCCTAGCCAATGTACTCATTCTTTTCCTCACTTCACTGTGATTCTGTGTGAACTCACTCTTTGACTCTGAATTGTACACTTTCCTTTATTCTGCATCTTCATTTATGTTGGTTATTGTGGCTTTCTGTATTTTTATTTTTGAGGAACTATTTCACACTTCATTATATGCAAAACTGGAGACATTGCTTAAAAATCCTTTAGAATGTGAGAATGCAGAACTTCTGTTTTCTAGGCCTACATCGCTTTAGGTTGAAAGTGGCCCCTGCAGAACTTTTAATGCTATAAAACAAGATCTGTCAATCTTAGCTCTGATGTTTTTTTCACTTTTTATGATTTTCTTAGTGTCTTCCTTGATGTCTTTCTTTTTTCTAGAGCACATTTTCATCACCCACTCAAGCTTTCAGTCTTCATTTCTGTTGGCTCTGGCAAGTTTTCTGCATTCCTTAGGTCTTTGCCATCTGCAGGAATGCCTGTATCTTATTCTGAATGTTTCTTTATTTCAGATGGTCATATTCTCCATTACTTATTTTTACTCTCTGTTTTCTACAGTTGATGCAATTCATTTACACATTATCATTTAACTATTCGTCATTTAGCTATTCATCATTTAACAGATACTAATCTGTTGAGTTACTATTATGTACCTGAGCTGTGCTGTCAGTATATATGCCAACAGAAGCTATGTGATCCTAGTCCTTATGGTTTATACTCTAGTTGGAGCAAAAAAATACTAACTTTATATATCTACAAGTTAGTAATACTTTTCTTATGACATAGTGTGCATGTGATTTCAGAGAATTATGCTTTTATTTCAGAACTCATATATTTTCCAACCCCAAAGCAAGTAGAATAATCTTACTTTTGGTGGGTATCTTTGGAATTATTTCAAGACCTTTTGGTATATTTTCAGTAAAAAAGAGTAGATTATCCCTATAAAAAATTATTAATAATATGGCCAACATTTATTAGGTCATATGCTTCTTGTCCCTTGTGGATACGTTTTTGTCATCCTCATAATAAATTTGTGAAGTGGCCAGAGCACAAAGAAGTTGTCATTTGTCCAATGTTCTTCATATATAAAATGACTTTTAAATTCAAGTCCTTCAAGTCTTAGCACCGGAGTTCTGTCTTGTTCACTGGTTTACATCACTAGCATAGTAAATCAAAAGCTTAATGTCTAAAGTTTGTGTTACCCATTTTCTCTTACTACTCACCCAACGTTGTCTGCTTTACAGAATATTAAGGAATCTGTTGTTTCTAAAATCAAGGAATACATAGAACCGCATGCACAAAGCAATGTCTTACTTGCTTATTAGGGTGACATTTGAATTGCTGGGAAATATTTATATGTAATGAAAAATATTTTTGTGAAAGAATTGATTGTATTTTAGTTGTTTTGTTTTGTTTTGTTTTGATACCAGGGATCAAACTCATAACCTTGTGCTTGAAGGCTTGTGCTGGATGCATTGAGCTAAATCCCTAGCTTGATTGTATTTCACTATTATTTATGACTTTAATGATTTCTGCTTGATTGAGAGTTAGTAAAGATTAAACTGTGTAAAATGTTAATAACATTTTAAAACTTTGTTTTAAAAAGATATTTTAAAGATGTGAGCGGAGAAGACACATGTGGTTTCCCCCACAGTACATTACAAGGTACATTGGCTACAGGAGGTGCAGCAAGTACTACCAGAAATGAGGAGTATCAAATGAATTGTTTTGGCTAGAAAAGGGAGACACTAGGTAATTAACACCAACAGGTTCTGGCTTGTCCTCGGATTACCAAGCAAAGGACATACCCAGGGACTTTTTGGCAGCAAAATGAGTTGAGTACCAAATATGATGAGTTTCAAAGTAGTTAAAAGCCAAGTGTATATGACATTGCTTGTGTGTAAATATGATAGATATATTTTAACTCTGTGATTTTTTAAATGTTTCAACCAAAAATAACAAATACAGCATCCTAGTCAAAGTCTCATATTTTACCCTGCTTTATGCATATTGTTCCTTTTTGATCCATTGTTTACATAGCTTATTTTTAGAAGTTTTGTATCTTTCCTACTTAAATTATGAAGAGATTTTCCACTTTTACATAAAGATTACATTTAAAGGCTAAAAATGTAGCATATAAATTATTTTATTTATTTATATTTGGTGCTTAGTATTGAACTCAGGACCTTGTTCTTGGCCTGTTTGCAGTTTGAGGCACAATTTATATTACAGAACATAGATTTATGGAGTTTTTAAAAGCACTACACTGGAAGTCAAATACCATGATCTTGTGTCCATATTTATAGTGAGTGAATCACTTAGCCTTTTCCACACTTCTCATGGAAAGATGCCACCACCACTTATGACATGTCAAAATAGGAGATTCTTCTCTACACTGAGATTACAGGATAATTTAAATTATTCTAGAAACAAGGGTATATTAAAAGAATAGTGTTATGGTAGTCATCAAAAAAAAAAAACAATTATGGCCGACATTCTTATCCTAATTTATTGCCTCTTAAAAAAAGTTTTCAGAGTACTTTGGTGCAGTGTTTGATTTCTGTCATTATTTCCAGTAGATTTTTCAACATTGTTTTGTTGATCTTGAGGCCCTTAAGATTTTTCTGTCAGAAACAGAGCAGTATCTAAAATATGCTCTACTTGTCTTAGAGCTAATTAATCTTCAATATATGAGTATCATATATACTTTTAAAAGTTATTTGAACTTAGTTTTTATTTTTTGCTTCTTCTTTTTAAATTTGTTTTGATGTTAAAATAAAATGCATTATTGGGCCGGAGATTTAGCTCAGTGGTTCCAGCATCTGTCTTGCAAGCGCAAAGACCTGGTTCAATCCCCTGTAACCACATTCAATACTGGGTGTGCAGACTCACGCCCAGCAGCAACCAGTACCACACATCACAGTGCCAGGCATGGTGGCTCACGCCTGTAAGACCAGCACTCAGGAGGCAGAGGCAGGAGGATTGCTGTGATGTGAGTTTGAGGCTGAGCTCAGGGCCAGCCTGAACTACAAAGTGAGACACTGTCTCAAAAAATACAAAAAAAAAAAAAAAAAAAAAAATTATCATGAAATTTTTGAGGAAAAAGCCATTTTGTAAATACAGGGTGTATAATTACTGTTTGTACAATATTTTTGCCATTATTTTTTAGCAGCGAGTGATTTCTTTCCCAATATTTTCCCATATTTTCAAGCAGTCTCTTCATTCAGCATGTCTTTGGCTAATAATATTTTCTTATTAGCATCATTTTTTTCTTAGTTCTTAAATAGTAGAAACTGGGAATCTAATTTGAAGGCAGAGAATTCTATGAAAGCAGGTGGAGTGAGTTGATTCCAAGGAGTAAGTGAGAACCTGGGACCAAAGAAGTCAGTGAGAGGGAAGGAAAAGTAACCGGAGCCAGAGATGGCTTTCTTCCTGCCCCGTAGGTACAGGTCTTGCTAAGCAGTACAATAGGTCATAACCATTGAAATGAGGGCTGGTCCTGCACAGCACTGCCCCGCTGCAGGGCGTTTTGCTTGGGACCTAGAATCCAGGAATGGTGGGTTTTGTTTCAAACCAGTGTAAAGGCAGGGCTCCCGACATCACTGTTATTATTGCAGATAATTGTTAGTGAATGTGGTCAAGAGACTAATCTTGGTCTCATATTTTGAATCATCTTTTGGAAAACAATGATTCTAAGAGAAACTTATTTTTTCTCCTTCCAGAACTACTAGGAATCTCTGGGCATGAGCAATTACTGACTTCCAGGACTTAAAAAGATTTTTAATCTCTAAATAGTTAGGAAGCCTCCCCTCAGTTTCTTTTTTTAAAGTTAACCATAGATCATACATGTGAGGATGCTGAGAGACTAGGATAACTTTTACAAATATTATATTAAATATACATTTCCTAATCTAAAATTCTAAATTACAAAATATTCTGGAAGGGGATGAGTCCATCTTTTTTTAAGAAAAATAAAGTAAATATATATTTAGTTCATGTAGCAAAGCCTATTCTTGAAGTAAATTCCTTGGGTAAAATCCAGAGCTAAACTTCTCCTAGGCTGGCTTTAAGCCTAGTATATTTTAATACATGAATGTTATTATATTTCAGTGTAGAATATACTTGTGTTTGATTTTCCTATGCTACCATAATCACAGTATGGATGTTATATCACATGCAGTGTATGTGCTGTATCACTTTTCTTATGTACATAGAGCTTCTGAAAACTCCATTGTCCCCCAGAATTTCTAATGAGAGACACTGTAGACCAATAATAATGTAATAATGTGTCTCTGGAGTCACATATTTAGTCATTGTTATCCATGATAGGCCCCATCACTCCGAGAGAGCATATCTCTCATCTGTGTATTAATCTTGACATTCTGAGTTTACTTTTTCATAGAAATACTGTTGCACATAGTAGTATTATGTATACTTAATAGATCATAGTATATATGCTATATGTGTGTGTGTGTTTATAATATTAACAAGTCTGTGGAACTTACAGCAGTTGTTCTGTTTTATTTGTAGGACTAGAAAATCAATCCAGCAATGTTTTACAACTTAGCTATATCCTATTCCTTTTAATTTATATTTTATGAGATAGGTTTTTTTGTTTTGTTTTGTTTTTTTAGGTTTTTTTGAGACAAGGTCTCGCTTTATAGTTCAGGCTGGCCCTGAGCTCAGCCTCAAACTCACATCACAGCAATCCTCCTGCCTCTGCCTCCCAATGTTGAGATTACAGGCGTGAGCCACCACACCCGGCACTGTGGTATGTGGTACTGGTTGCTGCTGGGCATTAGTCTCCATGCCCAGTATTGTATGTGGTTACCAGGGATCGAACCCGGGTCCTTGTGCTTGCAAGACAGGCACAGGAACCACTGAGCTAAATCCCCTGCCCTTGTTAGATAGTTTTGCCAAGTTGCCTAGGTTCTCCTTGAACTCATGATCCTCTTGTCTTAACCTCTTGGTAACTAAAATTAAGGCTTCTGCTACTATTCCTGGCTTTGCACTATTTTAATGGGAACATTTTGTTTGTTTTATTTATTTTTTGGGTATTGAACCCTGGACCTCTTGCATGTTAGGTAAGCAGTGTACAACCGAGCTATATCACAAACCTCTGAAAGACATTTTTCAAGTAGACCCATCTTCTTTACCCCGACCCATTCCTTCTTTATAAGCATAACCCTACTCTAGCCTTCACAGGAGTTCTAATACTCTTTTTCTCAATCTAATAAGAGTAGGAATTCCAGTGTATTAGACTACATTTCTCTTTCTTTACTATCTTACTTTAACTTGGACTGATGACTTATTTCTAATACAAGGAAAAATAAGAAATAGAAGTGCATAATAGATGACTAACACCATAAGAATCTGAAGCAGAAAAGAAAAAGTAGTGGAATATTCTGCCAAGAATTTAGAAAAACTAGTTTCATTGCTATCATGATTTTTATTTTTTGTAGATTATTAGTTTATATGACAATCAGTTTCTTATAGAACATTCCCAGTGAGGCTTTTTTTTTTTTTTCTATAAGAGATCTCTAAGTCTGTATATGTGCATACACAATTGGATACATTGATAGAATTGAATCTAAACAATTGTCTTTGCTTAGAAAATAATCACATAGGAAGGCAATGTACTTGTTTCACTGGTCCTTCAACACTTGGAAATTTAGCAAGATCTTGTTTCAACATAAATGTTGAAAAAGGCTCAGGATACAGCTCCGATGTAGAGTGGTATCATAGCATGTGTGAAAACCTGGCTTTGGTAAGTATATATCCCCATGCCTCATAATCACTTTTAGATAGACTTATATTAATCTTTTGGATATTGACACAATATAGCTTCATTGGGAAGTTAAATCCATGACAGTTTAGATGTAGGACAGAGAATTTTCTTGAAAACCTAGAATGTTTCAATACTTTTTAGGTGGTTGAGAAGACAAATATATCCAGAAGAGCAGAAGAGGCCAATTTAGAACGACATTATTAGAAGTAGTATCATGTATTATTTATTATCTGTTAAAAAATCACAGGTACTTCCTAGGAAGCATATAGGCATTATCTTAATCTTCTCAACACTTTCTGGAGATATGTCCTTTCTTCTGTTCAGGAGAGGTAAGCCCAGAGAGCTGAACCGAAAGGCCTTCAGTCTCATGGTTAGAGAGCGCAGAGCCTCACAAGCATCTGACTTCTTTAACCTACTCTGAATTTCTTAGAAGCTGCCTTTCGCTACTGACATCATTATTTGACCAGTTGAAAGGATACTCTTTTCTTTGTACATTGAGACCACTTTTTGTAGGTAAAAGAACAACAGATTATAATGTTGATTATTTGTGCCCTATTGGCAATGTATTTTAAAGCAAGCATAAGGAAACGCTTCTATTGGCTAAATCCCTTCAAACTCTATCCTTGCCCTAAAATTGATATGGCCTCTTTCATTAATAATCCAAACTTACACATCAAGATTTGACATACCAAGCTTCTTCCTGCTTCAGGATATTTATGGAAGTTATTTCCTTTACCTACAATATTCTTCCGTTCAGTCTTTCTTTGGTTTGCTATTCAGGTCTTAGCTTAAATGTCAGTTCCTTGGAAACTTCTGCATAGACTGTTATACTTCAGAGAAATAAATTCCTTACGTATCCTAAAAGTAGTATCTAACTACATTTGATGATATGACTACAGAGAGTAATTAAAAACAAAAACAAAAAAACCAAAAAAACAAAGTCCAGGATTACAACTTCACTGATATTTTGAAATGTTAATATTTTTCTTATTAGGCCTGGTCCTGAAAGAACTTTATCTTTTCTACTCTGGTTGAGAATAGTGTGAAAATGACATTTTTTTTAAGTATTAGTACAAAAAAAAAAAAACTTTCTTGTAGTGCTCAACATAAGCCAGGTACAAACAAATATTAGAGCCAAGAGGTATAGAATCTGCTGCTCACACAATAAGATGAATGACTTGACTCAGGGAATGTATGTCCTGTGACTGTGTTCATCCTGATGCACCGACTTCCTTACATTAAGAAATGCTGAGCAGATTAGTCCATACACTCCCAGGTACTGTGGAGACCTTAAGAACTGTATAAGGTCATTGCCTCATCTTTTGGTGGTACTGTTACCCAGTTCTTCTTCCCAGATGCCATAAACTAAACAGCTTTACCATTGAGCCTACAGGTGAATCTCCTAGAACTGTCAGCTAAATCAAACCTCCCCTCCTTTCAGTTGTGTGTCAGGTGCTGTGTCAGGGAAAGGTGACTAACACAGATGCTGTGCTCAGAAAAGGGATTCAGATTCCCGTGTTTCTGATTCTAAAGCATTGCTTTGTTCCCTATTCAGTGCTGCCTGATAAGTTCACTGTTTAAAAATAGTAAATAAATAAATATAATTATAATGTTTATTCTTTGGGTCTAAATATACTTAAAATAATGACATTATTTCTAACATATGTATAATCGCTTCAAAATGTTAGATTGCAACTGAGAAATTTAGATTTAGCAGCCCCTTTTAACATGTAGAAAAATGTTGTTTGTCTTAAATATATTTGTCTCCAAATTCCTGAAAGAACATGGTGAATATTAAGATAATGTTTTAAGAGCTATTCAAAAGTGAATAGTTTTTCCCCTATTTAAAAATGCTTCAGCCAGGCATGGTGGTAAATGCTTATAATTCTAGCTACTTGGTAGGCTAAGGCAGGCTCTGCACAGTCAGAGCCCTGTAGACAACATACTGAAATTTCTGCATAAAAATAGAAAGGGAATATAGCTCAGGAATCCTGGGTTCAGACCCTAGGATACAAGAAAAAACAAAGGATATAAAAACTCATTGTTTGTGTTATTCTTACTTTAGATCTTGAAAGACATACAAATTATGGTAATAGTTCAGTAAATTAGTTATAGATGATCACTTCCATATTTCATATTATTCGTTGCAGTCATCTTTGTGCAGTCTTTTAAAAATAAAAAAATACACTTGATTCACAGTGTTAAAGTGATAATAAACTTTAAGGATCTATTTTGAAGAATTCATTTTCAGACATGTAAAATTTTCCTCTCCTAAATGTAGGGATATTTAGTAAGTAGATACCATATTTTTGAAGAGTTTTAAGAGTACACCGTATTGGTAGATCTGAGGAGGTCAGGGTATTTCTACTGACCTCTAGTAGGTAGAGATCAAGCATAGTATTAAACAGCCTTCCAGTGTGCAGGACAATCCCCAACAAAAAATAATTTTCTAGGCCAAAATGTTAGGTATGAAGTTCAAACAATCTGGCTTAGAAAGCAGTGTGCATCAGATACTTTTAAAAGAGAAACATGCGTAAGAGAACACAAGTACTGGCCAGCTTAAATCTAGATCTTACACCATGCCATTGATCTTCCTAGGTTCTTGTTCAGAGTCCAAAGCTGGAAGGGGGGTGAGGAGGAGGGGAGTGAAGGAAGGAATGAATCACCAGTCAATGCCTGTCTCCATTTTACTTCTTTTTAATTGTAATATAATTGGGTTTATATTGTGTTTGCTCAGATGTCTTGTTAATACAATAACCAGCTTCCTTTAAAGTGAGCTATATACATTCCCAGTATTTATTCTGTTCGCAATGTATAGTGAGGTTTACTATAAAGGTATAAGAATATTAAGATAGAATTCAAGCTTTCAAGGAAACTACAGTATTAAAACCAAGCCTTTAAATTGTGGGAGAGATTACTCAGATATAAATTAATTAGGATAAAAATGATATTACATCTAAAATTAATGGCAGGAAGCAATGTCAATGCCCAATATTTGGTATGTGACAATAATTACATGTAAGGGAGTATTACAGAGTTAATGTGAATGATTTTTGATAAGCATCTAGTAAAAATATATGCTTATATGAAAAGTAACATACAAATAAGATACAGAATTTATAGTTACTTTTAAAAATAGAAAAAGTGTGGGAAAATATTAGCAGATAAAGTGTACAGTATGCAATATTAACTCATAATGGCAGTTCAACTGCATTCAGGTGGATTATATTGATCTGTAATTCATGTAGTCTGTTTTCTTATTGACATCTATGTTTCCAGGATATTAGAAATAGCCCACTAAATAACAGAAGCCTAGAAGTTTTCCATAAGATAATTACAGTTTTCTCAGGGTGGATAAGTAACAACAAATTGTACCAAAGGATGGAATCATGTATAAGTAGCTAGCCAAATCTCTGTATTGTTATTAAGGGTAAGCTAGACTAAACTGTGATAACCAGACAACTCAGAACTCTTCATAATTTATCATATAAGGAATTTATTTTTCATTCATTATATCCAGTTCATAGTAGGCAGTATCCATCTTGCAGAAGTATATGGCCTTTTAGACATAGTAAGGGAATGGACAGTTGGGCAATTTCAAAGGATATTTTAAAGGACCCATCCTCTAGGTGGTTTTAGATTTTTTTTACCCTTACAAATAATTGACCAGAAATCAACTTTATTCCCCCCAACCTAAATGGAAAGCAGGCTAGAGATACAGAGGAGCTGTGTTTGGTGAATATCACATCTGCCTCTGGTCTTTACTTCGGCTGAACTGTTAAGGAAAGCCTACCCCAGTAACTGTAGTATTTAGTTAGAGATAGGAACAAGCAGTAGTTACATAGACCCAGAGGGAGATGGAAAGATTATTTGAAGTAGTAATATCTTTATGCCAGTGCCTGAAGAAAATGGAGTTTAACTCCTTCCATTTAATACTTCAGCATTAAATGTGGAGGAAGGATAGGTAGAGGCACAATCCTGAGGGACTTTATAAGCTGTATTAGGGCATTTAGAAATGATTTGGCATATAGTGGGACGTCACTGAGATATGGAAAGTATAACACAATTTGAGTAGCATGAGGAGAACAGTGTGATAAAGTTTGAATTTTAGAAAGATCATTCTGGTTGCAGTGAATATTATGGGTTGGAACAGACTGAGTCTGCAGTTGAGAGGCCACCTAACAAGCTCTAACATCAATCATTTTAGGAAGTGGTGATGTTCTTTTTAAAGAATAGGATGAAATAGACTAGAGTGATTTTAAAGGGTATAGTTGTTGTAATTTAATGTCATTCTTTGGATGGTTAATAATAAAAAGTTGATTATATGGCTAATAAAGACTGATTTGGTTTATAATATGTGGAGTTAGACACAAGGTATCAAAATTTGTATGCAAAAATAAGAGTTGAATGCATGGATCTGGAGATGAGGGATCAGAGCTCAATATACAGATGAACTTTTTATAAGCATATAGATTATGGATGAAGGGTTCCTTTCTCCCTGCAGCCTTGCCAGCATTGATAGCTAATATCAAGCTATCGCTAATATCAAGAAAGCAGCCATTCATAGTAAAGTAAGATGAAATTTCAGACTTGTTTTCTTCTGTATCTCTTATATGACCAGTGATGTTGAGCATTTCTTCATGTGCTTCTTAGCTGCTTTTACTTCTTCCTCTGAAAAGTATCTGTTCATTTCAGATACCTATTTTTGAATTGAATCTTTAAATTCAGGAGGGTGATTTTTTTAAGGCTCTTTAGATAGTCTAGATAGTAGCCGTTTATCTGAGGAACAGCTGATAAAATTTTTTTTCCCCGTATTGTTGGATGTCTTTTCACTCTGCCAGTGGTTTCTTTTGCTGTACAGAAACTTTTTGATAGGACAGGATCCTAGTTGTTGATTCCTTCTGCTAGTTCTTGTGCTATAGAAGTTTTGTTCATAAAGTCTTTCTGTAAGCTAGTGTCTCCAAGAGTTCTACCTAACCTGTTTTCAATAGGTTTAGTGTTTCTGTTTTAATATTTAGGTCTCTAATTCACTTTGATTTTAGTTTAGTACATGGTGAAAGAGATAGGTTTAGCTTCAGCCTTTAGCAGGTTAAAGCCCAGTTTTTCTAGCACCATTTGTTTAAGAGGCTGTCTTTTGTCCATTGAAGATATTTGGCTCCTTTGTCAAAGGTGAGGTGGCTTAGTGAGTGGTGTGTGGTTACTGGGGATTGAACTGGAGACCTTGTAAAAATTCCCCAGTCCAAGACTTTTTAAAAATATGGTACCTGAGCTCCATGATCTTCTTATTTCCTAAGTGTTTCCTAAGACATCTTACATTTTAGAAGCTCCAGCAGTACCAGGTAAATCTTCTATAAATTAGAAGGAGATCTAGAGATGGAGGAAGTAGGAAGGAAGGAAAGAAATAGTACTGCAAAATTAAGATATGTACATATACCTTTTTCCCACAACGTGATCACTTTGTATTACAAACATGCACAGTACTAGTAAAAATTAAAATAAAGTTGCCATAGCAATTTTTTTGATGTTGGTTTTTGTTTTGTTTTGTTTTGTTTTGTTTTGTTTTGTTTTGTTTTTTTTAGGTTTTTTGAGACAGGGTCTCGCTTTGTAGTTCAGGCTGGCCCTGAGCTCAGCCTCAAACTCACATCACAGCAATCCTCCCGCCTCTGCCTCCTGAGTGCTGGGATTACAGGCATGAGCCACCACACCCTGCACTGTGGTATGTGGTACTGAGTGCTGCTGGCATGAGTCTCCACAGTGTTGTATGTGGTTACCGGGGATTGAACCCAGGTCCTTGCACTTACAAGACAGGCACTGGAACCACTGAGCTAAATCCCCAGCCCTCCCATAGCAATTTTAATATACAACCCAAGTTGAGAAAAATCGATGGAAAGATATGTAGAAAAACAAGAAAATACAAGGAAATCTCTCAGTAAAAATACATGTTAAATTTAGAACCATAACTTAATTCATTTCTGATTATTCACCTTTAATTTCTTCTGCTTACTTTGTGTATAGAATTGGTTTTTGTATGTGTTCATTGTGTTTGTCTCCACCCATACATGAGTGTATACACAAGTATGTTGAACAATGTGTGCGTGTGTGTGTGTGTGTGTGTGTGTGTGTATCCATACATATGTATTTAATCACAGATAGGACATTAGGATATTTCTTATTTAACTGTCTTAATCCATACCTATGTGGTTTAAAGTGATCTAGGAAGGGATAAAATAATATTAGAAGAAAACTTTCAAGAAGTCATCTGTCTATTCTGGATATCAAATTTTCTGCTCTAATGTATCCTATCCTTCTCTTACCTTTTTTTCAGAAAACACTGCAAGAACAAGGTTGAACTGGGCTAAAGGCTAAAGTGATACTGTTTTCAACCACTTTTGCAAAATCTCAGAGTCACTGGCCTGAAAAAGACTTCCCAGTACTTTGATCAAAACCTAGATGAGAAGACAGTAGTGTTGTGTATTTTTGTAAAGTGTTTATATTTTTTTTAACTCATTCATTCCTCCCAGAAATTCAGGGGAATATATGGTGTTATTTTAATTCACTGAGGATAAAGCTACAACTGGAAGAAATGAAATAGCTAATCTATTTAACAGCTATGACATGGTGACAGAATTCTAAGCCAGATCCACTTCAGTCCAAGCAGTGTGATCATTGAATGAGATTGATATGTAGGTTTTCTACAGTAGTTCTCAGTTACTTTGATTTAACATTTGTGAGTGCTCAGAATCATATTTCTTCTACCAACTAAATATAAATATAAATCCATATTGTTGAATCAGGAATTTATAGGACTAGTAAAAGACTTATGAAAAAAGAGGATTGGCATTATTAGTAGCATACTGAATGTTTCATGTCTTTTAACTCTGTGTTATGTCCAAAAAGTATTCAAAAGAAACCATGAGATACATAATTCTTGCTTGTTGTATAAGACGGGAACATTTAAACTCTCCAAATAAAGACAGTGGAAAGCTTTAATCAGAATTTGACAAATTGTCTATAGGGAAATATAACTAATTCTGTAAAAAAATCAAAATAGTGCCTTAGAAAAGTTCCTCAAATCTCCGTGAAGAAAATAAATTGTACACTATCTACTTCGGTTTTATTTTTCTTCACTCAATAACAGCCAAATACAACTGGCTGTGTAGGTAAATGCTGCTTGCTCTTTGTATTATTTTGATTTCCACCAGTGGCTTTTTCCGTCTTCAAGGCAAAGTACATCTCTCATGGCAGGGTTCCACTTCTTACAGAGATCAAAATTAGTATAATAAAATAATGCTGCTTGGAAAACATCTTAATATTTAATGTAGTGGCTCATTGGTAAATATTTCTGGAGTCATAGTGAAGTTAAGACATAAGTAATAATGTAAGTCAGACTTCCAGAAGCTGGTCACTAATGAAGGAGAAGCCAGGAGTTGGCTTTAGGAAGGGAGTCTGCAGGAAGCCACACAGCCTGTTGATGTTCTTACACATGCTGCGTGTGTAAATATGTGAAACCACAGTCCTGGAGATTATATTTCAGGATTCAGTGAAGTGCCCTTTGTTCTGTTTCATAGATCTTCTCAAATTTCCTTTCCTCAGACCTTTTCTTATAATTTCTAACTATGCCAATATATAGAAAGCTTAAACAAGAAGGGTTATTATTTTATTGGACTGTATTTTAGTCAAACATGAATTACTAAACTTTGATTTCAAAATAAATAAAGATATCTTTGTTAGAGTAATGAGACATTTGGAAAACACATGACTCATATCTTTAAGACTCACTTCTAGCATGATTCAGGAGTAAATGTAAAATACATTAAAGCCTGCATGTGCCTGATGAAGTTTTGAAATTATGAGATTTTGCAGCAGGAACCCTAAGTTCCCCACATCTGCAATGTTCCCACTCCTCCTCTTTCCTCTAGTTTTAGTTTCTTCTTTAATGTACAGCTTAGAAATCTTCACTTCAGGAGGTGTTTCCTGATGTCTTTGTTTTAGATTAAATTTATTTCCTGTGAACATCTGTTATGCACTTTTTGTGTAGTTTTCTCCCCTCATTAAAAGATTCCTGTATGCTTGACTGTTTCTCATCTTTGTATCTTAGCTGCCAGTGTTCTCTGCCTGATCCTTGTTACCATTAAAATCTTTGTTGGATGAACGCATACTGAGAAAAATGAGTATGGAATAGATTTACAGGTATTTTATGGAACATAGATGCAAAGAAGATTGATTTTCAGGAAGAAAAAGATTTGAGTTCATTACCTCTGAGACATTGAACCAAGTAATTATTTTTTATCCTATCTTACAATACTATTTTTGTTCCTTGGGATCTTTAACCTGTTACAACAACAATTATTATTAAAAATAAGTTTTATCACTCTTCAGCAATGTCTTAACACAGATAACTCTTTAAAATGATGCATTTTAAAAATCACTCTGCATTCTTGATTTGTAATTGTAGTATTATTGTATGGCCAGTTTTCTTACCAAAGGATGTAACATTAGTTATTTAAGTGAATGCCAGTAACTAAATAATAATATTTGCAATATGATGAAAACTACTCTTTGGTAGATTCTTGGAGAGTGTATATTTAGTTATGGACTTCTTGATTTAATTGTAAAATCCATATATAGTATTTATAACACAAATTTACAAATTTCCTTCATCTACAGTTCTTAAGTAGTCCTCACATAATTGTGAGATAGCATAATGAAGTATCAAGAGATGTAATAGTTCATTGTATAAGTAAAAAGAACCGGAAGTATTGTTCAGTAAAACCCATAAGCCAGGCATCGTGGTCCATTTAGGAGACTGAGGAAAGAGGAATCTGTGGCAAGCCTGGGCTTCTTCTTGAGTTCCTGGCAGCCTGCAATGCAGGACAAGACACTGTCTTGAAAATAAACAACAGCAACAAAAAAGACCTTCAGTTTTACAGTTCTGTATGGAGTTTCATTTGTGTGTGGAGAGTTGTTTTGCTGTTAAACTAATTTTAATAGTATTATTCAGATTCTTCTATTTCATCTTGACAGTTTGAGTGTTTTATTTCCTAAGACTTTGTTCATTGTGTCTGTATTTTAAAGTATATTGACATGAAGTTAAATATCATTTTATTAATTTAATGTAATATTAGTAGTTATATTTTTTGGCAGAGATTTGTGCATGTTTGCTTGCTCGTTCCCTTTCTTCTTTCCAGCTTTCCTCCCTTCCTTCAGCCCCCTTCCTTCCCTCTCTGAATCTGCTGTATTTCTCTAAGTGAAATTTTCCACATTTGTTGATTATTTTTAGTGTTTCATAGTGTACTTTTAGTGTTGTTGTTTTAATTTTATTTTCAAGATCATCTATTTCTTAATTTTTCCTTTTCTCAGCTTTTTCTCAAGTTTATTTTACTGCTTTTTTTCAAACTCATTTTATTAGATCCTGAGATCTGATAAATAGATGGCTGATTTTCATTTTTCCATAATAGTCTTTTAAGGTTATCAAATACTCATGAAGCACTGCTTTTGCAACATACCAAAAATCATATTGACCTAATGCTGTTATTTAGTTTTGAATGTTTAGTTGTTTTTTTCTCTGAGTTATTTAGAGGCATTCTTATTTCTAAACAAGAGATAATTGCTGGTTGTCATTTGTTATTTAAAATCTAATTTAATCTTTATAGTACATATGGTTTTTATATTATTTGAAAATTGTTATATTTTACCTTCTGGCCTATCATCGGATTTTGGATATGGCCATTTTCCAAATGTTGTGAAAATAATGTGTATTCTACAACTATTTCATGTTCGTATATGTACGTACATCCATTAGAGATAATTATTGTTTGTATCTTTCCTATTATCATGACATTGTCTTCTTGACTTGGTGTTTATTTAGTTCTTCTAATAAATTTTTATGGTTTTTTTAGATTATGTTATTAGTTGCATATGCATGAGATATTTACATCTTTTTGGTAAATGAAATTTTTTATCAGTTTTTAGTGGCTGCCTTTATTTCTAGTAAAGTCAAATTTTCAAAATGTGAACTGACAATTTATGTTTACATCTACCACAAATTTGTTTCCTCACTATTTTCTTTATTGCATTCCTTTCATGTGTTCATATTTTTTTATTTCTTCCTATTAGTTTCAAATGTATGCATTCTTTTTAGTTGTTCATCTTAATAATGGTATTATCTGAACTTTTCAGCTTATATGCAGTTTTACTGTCCAAAAACTCCAGAAGACTTTAGAATAGAACATTTTATCTGACCACCCTTTCCTAATTTTTAAAAATTTGTCATTTGAATTGTATCATATTTAATTACATAATAAATAATCATAATTGTTTCATAATGTCACATATTTTCTCACATGCTTATGACTATTTTCCTCATCTTTTCCATAGCATTTTAGATCTTTCATCTGGTATTTTTTTTTTTTGTCTGAAAGTATATTCAGTGAAGATATTTGATTAATAAACTATCAATATTCATCCTTAAACATTCTTATTTCACTGTCATTCTTAGAATTTATTTTTCTGAGTATAGAATTCTAAGATGTGAATGAACTTCTTTTAGTGAACTGAGTAATTCTATTTCTTTCATGAATCCTTCTTTCGATCCTTTGAATATAATGTCAGACCTCTGAATGTTTACTTTTGAGAACTTGTCTTTTTTTCTGATGTTTCTAAGAGAAATCTGCTTTTACTATGATATGTAGATTTTTTAAAAAAATTATTGTTGTGATTGATTGGATTCTTTTGTATTCACATACTCTACCTTTCTCTCACCTTCTCCCTCTCTGGCAGATTGAATCTCCTACACTGAGCTACATCCCTAATCCTTTAAAAAATTTTTTTTTCCTTTTTTTAAATCTTGAAACAAGATCTGGCTAACCTCCTAAATTGGCCAGGGTAGACTCAGACTTGCAAGTATGCTGCCTTAGTGTTCTAGAGTGCTGGATTTGGGAACCTGCTCTGTCAGGCTGATTCTTTGGAACTCTGGAATTCTTGAATGTCTGAATTGGGGTTTATCTCCTGTGGAAAATTTGTAGTCTTCCTCTGAGTGGAGAATCCACTTCCTTTCTTCTTTGTTAGGATTCTAATTTAGGTATATGATAGATATTTTCCTATTGTTTTCCATGCTTCCTTACTTCTCACACGGTATTTGTCTTAGTTTGGTTTTTTGTTTGTTTGTTTGTTTGTTTTTAGGTTTTTTGAGACAGGGTCTCGCTTTGTGGTTCAGGCTGGCCCTAAGCTCAGCCTCAAACTCACATCACTGCAATCCTCCTGCCTCTGCCTCCCAAGTGCTGGGATTACAGGCGTGAGCCACCACGCCCAGCACTGTTGCTGCTGGGTGTGGGTCTCCACGCCCAGTATGGTATGTGGCTACCCGGGATCGAACCCGGGCCCTTGCGCTTGCAAGACAGGCGCCAGAACCACTGAGCCAAATCCCCAGCCCCTACTTCTCTTTATGGTTCCATTGAAACTACTGTTCAGCCTATTCATTTTTCTTTGTTTGTTTTGTTTTTTGCTTTCGTGGTCATATTTTGCATTTTTAGAAATTCCATTCTCATATTGTTTTAATGTTAAATCTTTTATTTCTTGAATTATATGAAGTATACTTATACTGTATATTATTAGTAATTCTAACATTTGCCAATTTCTTAGAGTTCTGTCATATGTATATTATTTCATACATAGTATTTTATTTTTAATGAAAACATATGATTTTTTTTCCTATTTTAAATCTTTTAAGGAAAAAAAAAAACCGTGAAAATATTTTGGTACCTGGGATGAAACTGGATTTTTCAAGGAAAACCTTGTTTCTGTCATGATACTATTCATATAGGACCATTTTGGTCCTGTATGATAAAACTGGATTTTTCAAGGAAAAACTTGTTTCTGTCAGGTGCCTGAGAATAGTATTAGTATGATATTATTCATATAGGACCACTTTGAATTCTTGGCATAATTTGTGCCCCTAATAAGTTATAGGGATTCAGGCTACAGTGTGAGTGGACTTCCTTAAAATTTTAAATTCTCAGAGAGAATTTTTTTCTTCATCCTGCCACTGCCAAAATTTTGGACAGGCAGTTTTCCTTTCATTTCTTATAGGGCTAAGAGCCTGAGGCAGGAAACAGAGGAGTAGCATTTAAAAGCCTGTCATAGACAAACTGTCAGAATTTTCATTTTGGTTCTAACACTGATCTTGAAAAATTACTTAACCTTTCTACATTCAGTGACTTGATATGAGGATTATAAGCATGTTTTTGACGGAAAAAAAAATTAATGTCCTTGAACCACCTAGAACACAATAAGCACCGTGACTGCCATTGTTGTCACTATCAGCATGTTGTGTCTTGCTTACTGTTAAGCTAAATGAACCACATTTCTGGTTCCATTATTGTACAGAATTGGCTCTAGGTTGTCCTAGCCTTTGAGGCAGCAGAATCATTACCCAGGTTCACCTTATCTAGCAAATGTTCTCAAGGTAAAAATATAAGATTTTGACTTACCATTCTGAATGCTAGCCTTCATTTACATCTTGTGGTCAATTTTCCTTACTTTTTGTGTTACTGCATAAGTACATTTAAAAGCTTATTTTTGTTTGTTTGCTTGTTTGTTTGTTTTAAGTCAGGTATGGTCACATACACTTGTAAACCCAACTGTTGGGAAGCTGAGGCAGGAGGATCTATATTAATTCAAGGCCAGTCTGGGCTGCATAGTGAATTCAAGACCAACTTGAATTGCATAAAAAGATGCTTTTCAAAAAAATAAAAAAAAGTTGTGTTTTCTTTTTTTAAAGAATACTTTATCCAATATTTCAATTATTTTTAAATGGTGTTTATATTATAAGAAGTAGCAATAAAGAAAATAGGAAACTATTTCAAAAATGAAAAATAAAAGTGAAAATAATTATGTTAGAGAATTGGCACTGTAAATTATTATATCTTATTAAAAAATTCTGTGGCATGCTACCTAATTTAAACAATGTTGAGATTGTTTTAATAATATAGTTTTAAAATTATATAGAGATACTTTTAACTTTCATTAAAAAAACACAGCTTAATTGAGGTATAATTAATATACACAAAACTATACATTTCTGATATAAACACTGATGAGTTTTGATACTTTTAATCATTTGAGTATGTTGTATAATTGCTTTTGAAAACTTTTTATTTATATTTTAGTTTGTAGTCATTTCCCCACCATAATTTATCATTAATATTCCTGTCATAAATATACTTCAAAGATATCATTTAAATTTCTATTTAGCTTTTTATTAGATGGATAGTTAACGTTTGCCTGAAGCTATTCCCTTGCTGTGAGGTGATTATACACTTCCAATACTCTACATTTCTACAAAGGGATGCAGTGATCATTATTACGGTTAAATCTTTGCATATATCTTATTAAATTATTTATACAGATTCTTCATAGTGAAATTTACATCTCACAAATATAAGTATTTTAACAATTTAAATATATTGCCAAATTGATCTGCATAAGAGCCTCAGCAAGTAATATTCTTGCTAATAAAAGCTAAATATATCTGGATTCTTGAGTATGTATCATTGGTTTTCAAATTCTATTTTATCATTCTCTATTCTGAAAAGAAAAATTTATTGTATCAGCTTTATCAGTAAGTTTGAATATACTTTGCCTGTGATATATTTCTTTTTTAGGAAGTGTGGCTTATGCCCTTTATTGAGCTACTTCTTCAAGTTTAGGTTCTAAATCAACTTGGAATTTTAGTCCTGTTTGGGAATTTAAAAACTAATAGTAATACTTCATCTTAGCTCCAGAGAATAAATTGGAAAATTGTTAACAGGCAACCATGACTGGCTATCAAATTCTTCTGTTTAAAGTGCTTCCTTTCATACAGCACCATATCCAGAAGTACTGTTCTTCAAAGTTTTTTGAGGTTCTGCAGTAGACTTGCTTTGCTTCTTGTTGGTCTGTATCACACCCCTCCATCCTTCTATTTTCTTTCTTTTTTCTCTGCTTCTCCTTTCTTTTACCCCCTTCCCTTTTCTCCCTTTAACCCTTAACCCTCTTCCTTCTTTCTCACTCAAGTGCCTCAATGCTCAGGTTGTCTTTACTCAAACCAACTCCAAATTTTTATTAACTTCTTTATCTGTTTTTACCTATTTTTCCTTATACTGATATGATTTAAAAATAAATTTATTATCATTTCAGTAGTGTCTCATGGAGGAATGGAGATGAACAGGTTTAATATATTATGTTTAACTGAAAAGTTCATTTTATCTTAACTGTAGCCCCAGATTCAATAATATAACATTTTAATGTCATGATTTACATCTCACAACTAGGTTTAATGTTTGTCATCAAAAACTTGATGCATTTTTAAGTATATTATATTCTTAAAAACTCAGGTTTATCTTGGTTTTGTGTTTTCAAGCTACTTATTACTTGGTGGTAATACTTTGCAATATTTAACTCATGTGAAAATTTATTTAATACATTGTATAATTTCTGAAAAGATCGTTCTAGATTTCATAGTATGTGATAATTTTGTTATAGTAATGCTTACCTTTCTATCTAATATTAGTGCACTATGATTATGTTGTTTTGAACTTTTAAAAAATTTTTGATAACTATTCATTATAGTGCTACTAATTTCTCTTAATTATTTTATTTTTGAGTTTGGATAGAATGATTCTAGTAGGGTTTTATACTTGGAACTATCCGTGACTTCTGTTTTGAAGTAGGTCATTATTTTTGGAATGTCAAAACAAATAATAAGAGAAGTGGATAATATCACAATGAACTAAAAAAAGTAAACTGTGAGTTCCAACTGATACTGTGTAGAAATTAGTGAGGAGAGAAAAATCTTTTCAAAATGTGAGTAAATAAATGTAGAAAGAATAATAAAATAATAAACTATCTTTATTTGCAATAATTTGAAAAATTGGTCCAGGAAACTATTACCAATTGAAGCTAAAATTCCAAAGGGGGGGGACTTTTGGAAAGAGCGTATGGTCATAAAGCATAATATCACAGTTTGCTAAGTAAGTAGAAAGGAAAAGTAATTTGAATTTAAATCTGTTAGATATCCTATTGACAAAAAGAGTAAACTTTTAAGCCCTCATAAAAGACTGTCTGGTTTTGTGTTCCTTATAATGTGATGTCTCTCAGAAGAAGATGCTATTTTGTTCAAATTCCTGTTAGTAACATTTAACCTAAATCCAACCATGAAGAATTAACCAGATACATTCAGATTGAGGAGGAGACTGGACAATTGGCCTGGATTCTTCCACAATGTCAGTGATGCAAAAATTGAGCAAGAATATAGAATTGGTTCTGGTGGGCAGAGGATAAAAAAATGAATGATCTTTAAATTTAAAAACAAAGAAAAATCTAGCCAATACAGCAAGAATCTTTTCTAGGATACTTTGGAAACAAAGAGCAAATATTATAAATTATATACCAAATCAATAATAAATGTCATGAATATAGTTATAATTTTCCTGTTATGTGGGAGAATATCATTGTCTTGAGGAGGTACATATAAAATATGTATCTTTTCATGTGACTAACTCAAAAAGTAGATAGAAGCAATTACATGTAGATATGATATGATATGATATGAACACATAGAAACAGAAAAAAGAGAGGGCTAATGTGGCAGAGGACAGAAATTTGTTAAACTAGGTGAAAGATGCATGGATATTGGATGGGGGGCCTCATTGCATCTCCCTTTAGAAAATAGTAAACCACCTTTATTTGCAATAATTCGAAAAAATAATTTCTCAAAGCAGTTGGAAAAGTGAAACATATTTGTAACTATTATATAGTATAAAATATAAATTAAGCTGTCCTTCATCTAACACTGTAACTCCTTAGTAGTAATTTCTCTAGTTAATTTTTTAAATTTTAAATGGAAAGTGTGCATATGTTTATATGTACATGTTTATATATACATACTTGAATTTGTATGAACCTTTACGGGCTATACTGAAATCATCTTCCTCAAGAAATATTCTTGACAAATATATTTATTAGTGGTTTTGCTGTCTCATAATTATCCTGAGCTAAGATGTTCTTTTCTTTTTTTTTGACCTTTCACTTCTTTGTAGTTCAGGCTGGCTTCAAACTCCCTGTGAAGCCCATAGTGGCCTCAAACTCATGGCAGTCTTCCTGCCTCTGCCTCTTGAGTCCTGGAATTACTGATATGCACCCCCATGTCTCCTAGCTAGTCTTTCTTTCTTTCTTTCTTTTTTTTTTTTTTTTTGAGATAGGGTCTCACTTTGTAGTTCAGGCTGGGCTCAGCCTCAAACTCACATCACAGCAATCCTCCTGCCTCTGCCTCCCAAGTGCTGGGAAAACAGACGTGAGCCACCTCGTCCAGCACTGTGGAATGTGGTATGTGGTACTGGTTGCTGCTGGGCGTGAGTCTCCACACCCAGTATTGTATGGTTACTAGGAATCGAACCCAGGCCCTTGCGCTTGCAAGACAGGTGCCGGAACCACTGAGCTAAATCCCCAGCCTTTTATTTCTTTAAAACTATTCCATTTATTAATTTTTCTTGAAATGTTTTCCTTAAAATGCTTAGCAAAATTTTCTACCAGATTTTTTCTACTTAGTGCAAGAACCTCTTTGCAATTCATGGTTTCTAGTACTTAATCAAAATAGCCACAAGTGCTTTTTCTTCTCTTATCAAATTTAGAATGTTTAAATGTTTGTCACTTATTATACCAAGTTAAACTTAAGTTGTATAATTCCTCTGGTACCTACCTTTTCTTCAATTGAGTTAGTGGTATATTTTATATATACATTTAATCACATTCAACATTGACAATTTGTTCCTACACAGGACATATTTTGATTCTCATTTTTTCCCTTTCCCTTGCCCACTCTGCCATCTCAAACTCCCTATGTACATAAGTTTTGTTCCCTTTTTTTTCTTGCTATTAAAGTTTTTCTTTCCCACAGTACTCTTCATCACTTGCCAGTCTCTTATACTATAATGCCAGAGTTGGACAAAAAAGTTCTCTTTAATTTGAATTTAGATTTCCTAGGAGGCCTAGTTTTGAGCTGTAAAACTCAGGCATCTTTTTGGGCATCTGTATATCTAGGTCCATTTGTGCTTCGAAAAATATCATTAGACCAAATGTCAGTCACCATGTTACTTCTGCTTTAGCACACAGTGAGTTAGCCTGGTCCTCCATTATTAATGTCCTTCTGTTGTTGTTTGTTTCCAAACTATAGTTTACATCTTGCTTTTCAAATCACTCAAACCCTTAATTCTTGAAGTATAGGTAGGGTTGAGAAATAGGTAGTATGGTCTGCAGCTTCTTTTTATCTTTACTACCACTCAGTGATCTGGTCCCTGGTGCTTCTCTTTTGCTTATACAATAGCAAATACATAATATTTCCTCTGCTGAGAATATTACCTTGTGAAAACAATTATAGTACTTACTCTCAAATGTACACTATTGATCTTTTAGCATTTGTTATTTACAGCTTCAAATTTAAAAGATTGATATCTTATATTCTTTGAGGTAAAGAGAGGGGAAATTAAAATGCATGTGTGCAGGAACAATTTTTTTTTTTTAATCTGGAGAAATGTAAGTAGTCTTCATGTACCTGTAATATGAATGGCAATTTCAGCATGGAAGTGGCTACAAGGAAAAGTTAATCAATGGGATAAGGTGATGATACAAAACGTGTAAGTGATGTGTCTATCACTTTGCTTTTGTATTGTTTTTCCTGTCTGAATAACCTGAAGTTAAGTATACATCCCCATACCAGATGATAGCTATGACATAGCATGTACATTGATTCTATTTGAGCTAATTTTGTTATTGCAAAGTATTACTGTTATTGTTTGAGAAATACTCAAGTAAAAAACAGGAAAATAAAAATCACATGTAATGACATTAGCCAGAGATTATTAGCCAGACCCTTATCCTCCCAAATCTTCTTTCAGATCTTTATTTTTATTTTATTTTGAGACAAGGTCTTGCTTTCTAGTTCACGTTGGCCCTGAGCTCAGTATGTAGCCCAGGCAAGCCTGGAACTCACAACAGTCCTCCTGCCTCTGCCTCCCTAGTGCTGGGATTAAAGGTGTGAGCCACCACACCTGGCATGTGGCATATGGTGCTGATTGCTGGAGGGTGTGAGTCACCATGCCTGGCATTGTTTTATGTGGTGCTGATTGCTGGTGGGTGTGAGTCACCATGCCTGACATTGTTGTATGTGGTTACTGGGGGTCTAGACCTTTCGCTTGCAAGACAGGCGCCAGAACTACTGAGCTAAATCCTCAGCCCAAGATCTTTATTTTTTAACAAAATTCATATTATGAATGTCACTTTGTTAATTGATATTAACAACATATTGTGAGAATTCTTAAGGTTCTTTAATTTTATTCTGTACTATCATTTGTGTGGCTACATAATAATGTATGGTTGCTTCATGACTTGTTTAAGTAGTTTTCTGTTGTTGATTCAGTTATTTAATTATATTGGTACTCTGATGACCTTTATAAAATGTATGATTGGTCATTGTTTCTTTTGAGTAACAAGTGAAGTTGTTATGTAAAAATTTATATTTTTAATTTTAATACACTTTGTTAAATTACTTTCTCTTAAATGATCTCTGCTAAAAGTTTAATTTTTAGAAAAATTAATTTGGATTATGACTAATTTAAATATCTGAAAATTCCAGATACAGTTGATTTAAGCTGAAAAATTATTGATTGAATGGCTGGAAATGACACTAAGTTACTTTCTGCTGTCATTTGGAATATCATACTAAAAATTACCAATATAATGGGTTGGGGAGGTAGCTCAGTGGCACTGCTGCCTGCCTGGCAATTGCAAGATCCTGAGTTCAACCCCCTGTTCTGCAAATAAGTAAATAAACAAATAAATAAATAAATAAAACTTAAAAAATAAACATTACCAATATGAATTCAAATACCCATGTAATGACACAGTACATTTTACCAGACCTTCTGTAAGTTGAGTAACCCTTAACTGAAATGTTTAAGACTAGAAATGCTTCAGATCTTATCTTTGGGAATATCAGTTAAGCAGCCATAATGTGAAGTTCCAAAAGCCAAAATCTTTTAAAGATTATATCAGCAAAACGTCATCAGCAGATTTTGAGGCATTTTATATTTCAAGTTTTTATATCAGGAATTCATTACCTATATAATACATGGCTTAATGACTATAGTTTGTTTCCCTAAAAATAGAGATGCCTTTGTTTCTGATTCTAAATAATAAAATTAATGTAAATATGTTGTAATATGTCTTTATAATATTCAGATATATTGGAGCAGAAAGTAAAACTCCCTGCCTATATTTCTTCTCATCAGTGAGAACTTTCAAGTTGATATGTATGTGTACATTGCATGCACACACGTATATATCTATATCTATTTATCTCTCTCTCTCTCTCTATATATATATATATATATACATAAAGTTATTTGTATTTCTTACATTTATACAAGCAAACTCATTTTAGTCCTACTCTGTGAGTTATTTTTGAAAACATCTAACTAAACATTGGTAATATCTTCTCATAGTATCACCTAATACATTAATCTTATTCTTTTTCAGTCCTCTGTTTTAGGTTTTTCTACATTTGAGTTAAACTTAAGTTCATTTAAATATAGTAAACCAGTATTTAAATAAAATTCCAGTTAAATTTTACATATGTATTTGTCAAATATATTAATTTTTTATGTTTTCTGGTCTTTATTTCATATGAGAAAGAATTTCCACATCAGAATTATAAACAACTTTCTATATTCTATTATAAAGATTTTATCTTTTTATTTTCTCAATTTAAATATTTTATCCATAGTTTTTAAAAAATGTGGTTAGAAATTCTAGGCTTATTTTTAAGTGTTTGAAATGATACTGAAGTTACTACTGGTATTCAGTGGCTAGGAGCGAGGGATGTTTGTCAGATTCATCGCTTGACAAAGATTTTCTGAGTCCTACTTTCATTGAAATGACCTGCAGGTCCTCATCTTCTTAGTATTGCTTTCTGCCAACAACAAACACATGAAAAGTAATTGAGAATTACAAAGGAAAATAACAATGAAATTCACCCATTACTTCCCTGATCAACTGATATTAAAAATAGTAATTCCTAAGTGTGTGGATACATTCCAAGTTTCATATACCAGAGTGATTATGTAGATTATCACAATTTTTCCTACTTTTTATGGTCAATTGCACAATTTGTTAGGAGTGTATTCCTGTTTCATTGACATAGTACTTCTCAAATATAGTTGAAACATAAGTAGAAAATTCTAATTCCTTCTGTGTTTAAATTTTCTGTGTTCACTGGTTATGATTTCTACTGACTACTTACATTGGACTTTCTTTTGAATTGCTAGTTCTATTTTTATATCCATTAATCTATATTCATGTAGGTTTTTATTAATACTATTGTTGGCTTTCTTGGGCTTCTGCATTACACCTATAGATAATTCTATCAGAGGTTTCCTGGCAGGAATAGTCTGGGAAGCAGTGAGTTATAATTCTTAAGTATGATCAGCTAGTTGAATAACATTTCTTTTCTATATATTGCAATAGTTGGATGTCACTTCTTATTATTTCTTTCATACAGTATAGGTAGGAAGATAGAGTTTGAGCTTATCGTCTTCTTGAGGAAAATGTTAAACAGTATCTAAAAGGTCAATACAGATATAGTTTACAAATATTTTTCAAATATCTTCCCCACCTCTGATTAATTGCCCACAAGAGAAACTGAAAGGAATTTAATTTTGGAATGTGAACGCATCTTTGGAGATTTTGATAAATTGGTAAATAGCTATAAGATTCTTTAGAGTTTCAGTAACAAAGACAGAAATAAGTCACTTAGAGCTACTTTTTCTTCCTTTGTCAATTAAAAAACAGATTTTTCTCCAAAGGGCTAAGATATATTTATGAAGTTTATAGATTTTGGAAATTATGTTTTACCTACAAACAGAATCTGCACTGTTTAACATGAGGCAAATTATATTTTTTTAATTTTTTAAATTTTATTATTTTTTAATCTTATTGGTACATTACATATCTGCATCATGATTGCACTCCATAATGGGGATTTGTACCAGTATAAGACACAACTTAATTCTCATTTTTCCCATAGCCCTACCCACCCTACCAACCCCCAATATACATAAAATTTGTTTCCTTACTTTTTTATTACAATCTCATCATTTTTCCCCCTTCACCCTATTTTACATTGAGCATTTTCTATTTCACAATATATAACATGCAATTCTGGGACTCATTTACATCTTTATTTTCTCATATCAGAGAAAAGATGTGATATGTACCTATCTGTGCCCTATTTATTTCACTTATGAGGATATCCTCAAGGTATGTCCATTTAAGTATAAACGATTCAAACATATTTTATGGCAGAGTAATACTGCATTCTGTAGAAGAACCACAGCTTTTTTTATCCAGTCTCCACTTGATGGACACTTGGGTTGTTTCCAAGATGTAGCAATCACAAATTGGGCTGCTATAAACATGGGTGCACATATGTTACTGTGATATGAGTCTTTTTCTTGTGTGTATATACCTAGCAGGGTGATGGCTGGGTCAAATATGACCTCCAATCCTAGCTTTTTGAGGAATCCCCAAACGGATCTCCACAGGGGTTGTACGAGTCTATAGTCCCACCAACAGTGGAGAAGGGTTCCTTCTTCTCCGCAGCCTCGCCAACATTTGCCGTTGCCTGAATCTGAAATGGCAGCCATTCTCTGTGGAGTGAGATGAAATCTGAATGTTGTTTTCATCTGCATCTCTCGAATGACTAATGATGTTGAGCATTTCTTCATATGCTTCTTAGCTGCTATTACTGCTTCCTCTGAAAAATATCTGTTCATTTCAGATGCCCATTTTTGAATTGGGTCGTTACATTTGTGTGGGCTGATTTTTTTGAGCTCTTTATATATTCTAGATAGTAGCCCTTTGTCTGAGGAACAGCTGGTAAAGATTTTTTCCCACATTGTTGGTTGCCTGTTTGCACTGTTGGTGGTTTCCTTTGCTGTGCAGAAGCTTTTTAAAAGAATGAGGTCCCATTTGTTGATTTCCTCAGCCAATTCCTGTGCTATAGAAGTTCTGTGCATGAAGTCTTTCCCTAAGCCAGTGTCATCGAGAGTTTTAGCTAACCTGTTTTGCAGCAGCTTTACAGTGTCTGTTTTAATATTTAGGTCTCTTATCCACTTTGATTTTAGCTTGGTACACGGTGAAAGAGTTAGATCTAGTTTTAGTCTTTGGTAAGTTAAAGCCCAGTTTTTCCAGCACCATTTGTTAAAGAGGCTATCTTTCCTCCATTGAGGATTTTTGGCTCCTTTGTCAAAGATGAGGTGGCTCAGTGTATCTGGCGTAGTTTCTGGATCTTCTAGTCTACTCCATTAATCCTTGGGTCTGTTACTTTGCCAGTACCATGCAGTTTTTATCACGGTGGCTTTATAGTATAGTTTCAGGTTAGGAGTTGTGATACCCCCCTAGCATGTCCCTGTTGCTTAGAATTGCTTTGGCTATTCTACGTCTTTTGTGGTTCCAGATGAAAGTTTGGATTTTTTTCTCTAGATCTGTAAAATATGCTGTTGGGACTTCAATTGGGATTGCGTTGAATGTGTAGAGTAGTTTTGGGAGTATAGCCATTTTGACAATATTGGTTCTTCCTACTCAGGAGCAGTTTTGTCTTTGCATTTTTTGATATCATCTTCTATCTCCTTTTTCAGAGTGCTATAGTTTTCAGAGCAGAGGTCTTTCACCTCCTTTATTAGATTGATTCCTAGGTATTTTATTTTTTGGGGTGCTATTGTGAAAGAGACTGACTCTCCAATTTCTATCTCAGTGAGTCTACTGTCTGTGTATACTAAGGCTATTGATTTTTGAACATTGACCTTGTAACCAGCTACGCAACTAAATTTAGAAATTAGGTCCAGCAGTTTTTTAATTGAGCTTTTAGGATCCTCTAGATAGAGTATCATGTTATCAGCAAATAATGACAATTTAACATCTTCTTTTCCAATCTTTATTCCATTTATTTCTTTCTCTTGCCTAATTGCTATGGCTAATATTTCCAGAACTATATTGAACAGAAGTGGTGAGAGAGGACACCCTTGTCTTGTTCCTGATCTTAGTGTGAAAGGTTTCAATCTTTGACCATTTAGTATGATACTGGCTGAAGATTTCTCATAGATAGCTTTTATTAGTTTGAGATAGAGACCATCTATGCCGATCTTCTGTAGGGTTTTGAACATAAATGGGTGTTGTATTTTGTCAAACGCTTTTTCTGCATCAATTGAGATGACCATATGATTTTTGTCCTTAAGCCTTTTAATATGGTATATAGCATTTATTGATTTACGTATGTTGAACTATCCTTGCATCCCTGGGATGAATCCAACTTCGTCAGGGTGTATAATCTTTTTGATAATTCTCTGTATTCTGTTTGCCAGGATCTTACTGAGGATTTTTGCATCGATGTTCATTAGAGATATTGGCCTGTAGTTCTCTTTTTTGGTTGGGTCTTTCTCTGCTTTTGGAATCAGGTAATGGTTGCTTCCAGGAATGAGTTTGGGAGTACTACCTCCCTTTCAATTTCATTGAAGAGTTTCAGAAGTAGAGGCACTAACTCTTCTTTGAAAGTTTTATAGAATTCAGCAGTAAAACCGTCAGATCCAGGGCTTTTCTTTGTTGGCAAGTTTTTAATTAAATTTTCAATTTCACAGGTTGTTATTGGGGCATTTACCATTTCTGTATCTTCTTTATTCAGCTTTGGGAGTTCATATGTGTCTAGAAACCTATCCATTTCTTCTACATTTTCCATTTTATTGAAGTATAAATTTTCAAAGTAGGTGTTTATTATCCTCTGGACTTCCTCTGGGTCGGTAGTAATTTCTCCGTCTCATTCCTAATAGCATATATATAGGACTTTTCCTTCCTTTGTTTAATGAGGTTGGCTAAGGGTCTATCAATTTTGTTTATCCTCTCAAAGAACCAACTTTTGGATTCATTGATTTTTTGACCTGTTCTCTTGGTTTCTATTGCATTAATTTCTGCCCTGATCCTTATAATTTCTTGCCTAGTGCGAGCTTTGGGTTTGTTTTTCTCCTCTCTTTCTAGTCGCTTGAGGTTCAGCATTAGATTGTTTATTTGAGCTTGCTCCGTTTTCTGGATGTAGGCTTTCACTGTTATGAATTTTCCTCGTGCAACTGCTTTCATTGTGTCCCATAAATGTCTATGTGTTGTACTGGGGTTATCGTTTAGTTGTAAGAACTGTTTAATTTCTTCTCTAATTTCTTCTGTGACCTTTTGGTTGGTCAGCAGAGTGTTGTTCAGTTTCCATGTGTTTGTGAAGATCTTGGGCTTTCCTTTGCTATTCAGCTCCATTTTCAGGGCATTATGGTCCGACAGTATACAAGGCATAACTTCAATCCCTTTATATTTGCTTAAGCCTGTTCTTTGAAAGAGCACATTGTCTATTTTGGAGAATGATCCATGAGCAGCTGAGAAGAATGTAAATTCTGACTTCGTGGGGTGATATACTCTGTAGGCATCTATTAAGTCCATTTGCTGAAGAGTCTGGTTGAGCTCAAGGATGTCCTTCTTGACTTTTTGTCCAGTCGATCTGTCTCTTTGTGACAGTAGGGTATTGATGTTCCCTATGATTATTGTGTTGGAGTTTATCTGGTTTTTCAAGTCCATTAATATTCGTTTTATATAGTTGGGAGCATTAGAATTTGGAGCATAGATATTTAAGATTGTGATTTCTGTCTCTTGGATTTTTCCCTGAACTAAAAGATAGTGTCCATCTTTATCTCTCTTTATCAGTTTTGGCTTGAAGTCTATTCTGTCTTCAAATAAAATCGCCACTCCTGCTTTCTTGCTGTTTCCTGTCGCCTGGAGTATTGTTTTCCATCCTTTTACTTTTAGTCCATGGGTTTCTTTCTGAATTAGGTGTGTTTCTTGTATGCAGCAGATTATACGATCTTGCTTTTTGATCCACTCTTCCCATCTGTATCTCTTAATTGGCGCGTTGAGTCCATTGACATTAATGGTTATGACTGATATAGGTAAATTTAGTTCTGCCATGTCTTCCTGTTCATGGCTGTGTTATTCTACTCTTGCCCTTTTCCCATACGTTTCTTGTTTGGTCCCACGGGTTGACTCGGTTAGGTCTCATGGATTTGTAACTTTCCTTATTTTTCTCCAAGATATTCTTGAGAATGTTTTGGAGCACAGGTTTTGTATTTGTGAACTTCTTCAGGTGTTCTTTGTCATGAAAGTATCTTATTTCCCCATCAATTTTGAATGATAGTTTTGCAGGATGCATTAGACTGGGTTGGAAGTTGTTTTCCTTTAGGGCTTGGAAGACTTCACTCCAGGATCCTCTTGCATTGAGTGTTTGAGTTGAGAAGTCCACTGTGATCCTGACAGGCTTCCCTTGCAATGCAACTGTTTTCTTTTCTCTGGCTGCTTTCAGTATTTCATCCTTTTTTTGGATATCTGGGACTTTTATGATTATATGCCTAGGTGTAGATTTTTTCATATCACTGGTCTGTGGCATTCTGTATGCTTCATATATTTGCATGTCCAATTCTTTACCTTTTCCTGTGAAGTTTTCTGCCATTATTCTGTGAATAGCTTTTTGATGTCTTTAGCATTGTCTCCTGCTTCCTCACTGACTCCAATCAATCTTATGTTATTCTTCTTTGAATCATCTAGGAGCTGTTGGATTGACTTTTCTTTATTGTTTGCTTTTTTCCATAGATTATGTCCTTCTAGTTCATTGGTTGAGATCCTGTCTTCTAGGTCTGAAATTCGGTCTTCTGCAAATTCATTGTATTGCGCAAACTTTCATTTTCTTTCTTAATTTTCTGGGCTTCTGCTTGTAGGTGTTTAAAATGTTCCATTGCTTTTTCTATCTTGGATTCTATCAACTCCATGATTTTCTCTTTAGCTTTATTAATCATAGTATTGCCTGTGTCCAATATCTGCTTTCATCTCAAAGATAAGTTCTGATTTCCATTTTACTAGATCTGCTTTGGTTACCATTTCCGACAACCCGGGAGACTGGGCTTCAAACTTCTCTATTTCCCTTCCCCCTGTGTTACCTTGAGGTGAGGATCTTTGTATCTGAGAGTTTGAGTGTTTCCTCATCTCTGACCTAGGCAAAGTATATTAACATAGTAATTTTCCACTTTTTATTTCCTTCTGCTAGACCTTTCATGGATGTTGGGAAGAAAGCATCGTGTGTAGTGGCTAGTTTGGGATATATCTGAATTTTTTAAAATTAAATGACTCTAGGGAAAAGTTATCCTTTTAAAGTAATTAGACTTACCAAAGCATACATGTAGGTAAAGAAATAATTTGCTTCAGTACATAAAGAACACCTGTGTGTAACCCACATGCTGCTACTGCATCATCACCACTACCACCATTATCACTACCACCACCACCATCATCATCATCATCATTGAGTAATTAACTATAACTGTCGTGATAGTTTCCATATATTAAAAGGTCATCTCATTTCATTTTTGTAAGAATTTAGTAATTTAGTCATTATCCTCATTTTGCAGGTATGGAAACTTGGGCCAAGAGAATTTCATTTGTCCAGTGTTCCATAGCTAACATGAAAATGAAACTGAATTCAAATTCATGTTTATATGGAGTCCTCAATACAAAAGAGGTTTTGCTCTTTATCATGGAAAAAAAAAATGTACTACATCCTGAGAAACATTCATAAAGCATTTTGTTCTGCATGTAACCAGAAGAGGAATTACTCGGCTTCTACTGTAGTCCTCAGTGAATGCTCATACCTTATGTGCAGAACCAATCGGAATGCCAAGCTCGTAGAGGAAATACTCACAGAGAATGAATATAATAGTGTTCTCATGGACAGAAATGATCAGTGACATAGACTCATTCTACCAAATAAGGTAGTTTTCAAATATGCTCTTTAATAAACAAAACTGAATTAACTTGTCATATTAATAGTACTATCAGTTACATTTTTCAAAATAAATGTTAACCATTCGAGCTTTAAATAAATATAAAATTCAGTACTAGAACTGCTCTTGCTTGTACTTCATGAAAGTACAGTGTAGTACATGAAAAGTTTAAATGCTTATTCTCTTTCACAAGTGAGACATTTCTTCAGTTCACCTAAAGAGATTCCATTCTCAAAGGGTTTATGTAAATTAAAAGACAATGTTTAACTACTTTATTCAACTCTAAAATATACTATGTACTTCACCTATTGCACCCATTACAATTTAGTGAATTTACTATATTCAAAGTTAAACAACAGTCAATAAAATCACTTTATAATTATTACCCCTTACAAAAACTACTCAATAGTGATTGTTCTCCTATTCTTCCCTGAGCCTTCCTCCCAGTGATATGGGGTGCTGATGTACTCTTTTCCTGTAAATTTGTCTGTATGAGACATTTTATAAAAATTGAATCATATTATGTCTTTTGTGACTGACCTCTTAGCACAGTGTATTAATGGTTCATCTATACTTATATCTCAACTTAATTGCTTTTCATTGACAAATAATATTCCATGGTCTGGATAATACTACATTTTGTTTGTCGGTCAGATGATAGACATTTAAATGGTCTCCACCTCCTTGTTACAAGTAATGCTTCTATGAATGTTATGTATGTGATTTTTTGGATAGGCACTTGTTTTCACTGTAGTCTGTAGTTAGTAAGAGAATTACTGGTAATTAACATTTTGAAGAACTTCTGCATATGGTACAGTTTTATAATGATTTTCTTTATACAGAGTTTACATTTGAAGAGCTTCACTTCCTTCAAAAATTGTCAAACATTTCATTTCCTAAAAGCTGCATGAGTTTTTTTTTAACTTCTTCCTCAGGATGACCTGATGAGAGTAACTTTTATTACCCATCTATTAAGCTAACTTTCTGTTGTCTGTATTCAGTAAAGTCTGCTATGTTAGTTTCAAAATGAAAATAATGTCAATATTAAATTTAATATACCAAATATGAAAGTAGACTGTAAACTGAAATGTGGGTTTTATTTTACATTTTCACTGTGGCTTTCATTGCTAAGTCATAGGATAGATTACTGTGAGAGGCCATATATATAAGAGTTCAAATGAGTTGCAAAGACAAAGATGACTAAGGATAACCAAGTTGGAGTAAAGGAGTAAGAGGTGAAGGCTTAGGTAGATACGGTGACAATTAAGAATATACAATTTTATGGTCTTGCCAAATTCTACCCCTTTCCCTATTACCTCCAGTCTTGATAGAAAAGTTTCCCTACTATTTATCCTCTATGCAGGGACCTAATAAATATTTGTAAAATTCTTAAAAACAAGAGTTTTGAACTTTATTCTGTTATCATAAGCATCAAATTTTTAAATTACAAGGGTAAGCGATACTGACACAAGTTTCAAGAAATGATGATGATATGAGTTAACATGCACAGATTAGAGACCGAGAACCAGAAAACGATTGGAATCTAAGTGAGATGTACGGAAGTTGTGGGTCTTTGCAAGAAGACTAAATGTTAAAATGATGGGTATAAATTCTCCATTGGTGTCCAGTTTCTGGGAATTTTTAACAAAACAGAGTCATCAGAAAATGATGCAGAGGTTCATAACATGAAAATTTATGATTTCATTGACTCAGGATGTAGAACAAATATGAAAGTGGAATTGAAGATAAAAAATACAGTTTGCTTTGAATATCTCTGCACTGTGTGGACTACATCATTTCCACACAGAAATGTCCCTGGACAGCGGGAGCAAGCCTGTACTGTCCACACAGGAGAGCTTAGAGCCGAGGAACAATTGCTACCTAGATCTAAGTTGAGCTTACTAAACAGGAGAAATGTCCAAGGAGGATATGTATTTAGGAGGCATACTGAACACTAAAACTTAACATAAATATGAAGTTGGGCAGTAGAAGAAAATCCAGTGAAGAATATGTAGAACACTTAGGAGAGCAGCAACTCAGAGGAGGAAAAGACCTAGTAAAACCATAGTAAAACCAGGGGCAGATTACTGAACAGGTGTAGTTAATATAAATATGCATAGGGATTCTTTAATGAAAGTTTACTTTCAAAAATAATACATTTATGCTCTAAAGAAATTGCTGACTTGAAAAATTACAAAGTAAAAAATAAATGTCTCCTTTTCCACTTTCAGGTTTCTTTTTTATCTCCCCCAATCATTTTTCTACCATGTACAAGTATTATTATCTTCTGTTTCATGGTGCAAAGTTATTTAAATTTTAATATTCTGAAATCAGGAGGTCCCTTACACTTGATATGTGTATTAAGTTTAATGGATTATTTCAGAAAGATTCATATTGAAATATTACTACTTGAAAATGTAAGACAGAAAGATTTAAGTGAATGAGAGGGACATATACATCTGTTTTTAATATAGCAAATCAAGTAAACAGTACATTGATCTTTCATATCTGTGGGTTCCATATCCTCAAATTGATCCAACTGTCAGTCAAAATAAAATATACAATTTTTGGTTTTTACTAATATAACAACATTTTACAGAACATTTACATTATACTGGGTATTATAAGCAATCTAGAAATTATTTAAATATATAACAGGAAATGCACAGATGATGTGTGAATGTTATATACGGGTTTTTGTATCTGCATAGGTCTTGAATCCCAAGGATACTGAAAGGGTGGCCGTTTCTAACACATCTTGAAAATGCAGTAATCAGTTCTTTCTCTTTGCTATCCATTATCCCATATGAATTTATCACAGTTTTCAAATTGTTAGAGTCCCTTATTTGGGGAGAGGGACTTTATTGTTTAGTATGGTTTTGTGTTTGTGTTTTATTTTAGCATTTTACTATCAAAATAGTTTAAACATTTCTTTTTTATGCATTATTAAAAGCTGTGTTGCTAAATATAAATATATTATGAAAATTGAACAGTGACTAAAGTCAAGTTTTTGTGTTTCCTAATTTGTATTCCATATAGCTTTTCTTAAAGGGAAATGTGATCATGACAAACACATAATATACTATATAAATTACTTGGTCTTTTCTGCTGGAAATACTCCTCTTTCAAAAATATGAAAGAGAGAATGAGAAAACTATTTTATTTATTTAGTTAGTTAGTTTTTTGTTTTTTGAGACAGGGTCTGGCTTTACAGTTCAGGCTGGTCCTAAACTCAGCCTCGAACTCAGCGATCCTCCTGCCTCTACCTCCCAAGTGTTGGGTTTACAGGTGTGAGCTACCACGCCCGGCACTGTGGTATGTGGTACTGATTGCTGTTGGGTGTAAGTCTCGTTGGCCAGCCTTGTTGTATGTGGTTACCAGGGATTTAACTTGGGCCCTTGTGCTTGCAAGGGGTGCCAGAACTACTAAGCTAAATAAATCTCTGGCCCGAGAAAACTGTTTTAATCCAAATGAGTCGTATGGAAGTTATGGGACTTTGAAAGAGGGATGAATGTTAAAAACAACATGGATACAAGTTCTGCATTAGTGTTCAGTCACTGAGTACACTGGGAGACTTGTACTAAGAATAGCCATCAGAAGATGATGCTGAGGTTTCTGATCTTAAAGCATTTGGTTTCATTTACCCAAGATGTAGAACAAAGCACTGGGGATTGAACTTAAGCCCAATGCCTTCCAATCCTTTTCTAAATTTTAAAATAGGGTATGAGTTGCCCAGGCTAGCCTCATTCTTATTACTTGTCCTGCCTTCCAGAGTTCTAGGATTATAGGCAAATAGGACCATACTGGGTCTTCAGCTTTGGTTGCTTAGGTTTTTTCCAACTTCAAAGATGTCTCCTCCATAGCCAGACAGTTCTTTGTGGTTATTTAACCTCTGTTAATACTTTATACTGGAGATGTCTGACTTCTTGTTGTCTCACTCATTAGGATTTCTTGAGGACTGAGACTGTGCCGCCGACACTAAGCCTATGACTGCTGCTTTACAACTCAATAAGTACTGAAATAATAATAATGCTATAACATTTCATTTCCATTTTTTTTATAGATGAGCTGTGCTGAATTCTTTTCTGTACTGAAAAGCAAAGTAAAAAGATTCATAGAGCCGCATGACTCACTTCAGGGGAATTTTGAAATATATTAGAAATAGAACTATATGCTTCTATAAAAAGCCATTTTAAAAGGAAGCAATAACTAAAATAAAGGCATTTAACACCTTTCAAGCATCCAACCAGGCACTGAGGATTGTAGATCAGGAAGTAGATAATTTGAGATCAGGAAGTAGGAAAAATTATTGAAGGTTTTGGGTGGGGAAATTTGAGTTATTAGATGGTCACGTGTCACTGTCTGTGCGTGACAGCCAGAATACTGATGCCAGCTTTCACCACATGGACAGACTGCTTTCTGCCCACTGCTTTCCTCTCATAATCTCCACACCCTTGAAAAGGAAAAAACAGGGAATCCATTGTCTGTAGAAATCTTAGAATGGGGTAAATTAATAACGGTATTAAGCAAAGCCCCAAACCTGGATTTTTTGGTAAGACAAGCAAAGACAGTAATACTATCCTTTCCCATAGCCGTTTTTACTCAAAGAGCAGTTAGCTATTTCTTTCCCAGTGACTGAGTATGTTGAGTAGGTAGTTTTCACATAGATAGCAGAGACCTTCTTCAAGAAAACATGTTGGAATGTACTCAAGGTATAATGACAATATAAAGATTAACTTGAAATGAATAATGTTTAAGAATAAAAAATGCAAACTTTAGTACTTGTTTGTTATTATAAAATTCTATTTGAGAAACTCTACTTTTAAAAAAAGCCATACTTTTTTTTACATTCAGATGTATTCAATACATTCAATACATTTAATGTACAGATACATGCAATGTGTATTACTGATTACAATAACCCTGTAAGTTTAGTAAAATGAGTCCCATTATTATGTAGAACAATGACAAATGAGTCCAAAGCCTCATACTAATTAAGAACAGAGCAGATGGGGATGAGGATTCAGCTCAGTAGTTTTGGCCCTCCCTTACAAGTATAAGGTCCTAAATTTGACCTCTAGTATCAAAAAAAAGAAGAAGAGGAGGGGGTAGGGGGAGGAGGAGGAGGAAGAGGAAGACTAGAGCAAACACTAAATCCCAAATTTCTGGCTTTATGGGACTATCCATTTTCTCTTATAGCATTTCTTTCATAGCATTTAATCTTTCTTTCATAGCACATTTTCTTTTTATTGAATAAAAAAGAAATTCAACACACAAAAAATAATGTGTGACCCAGGCCTGATGGCAAATGCCTGTAATCCTGGTGCTCAGGAGGCTAAGGCAGGAAGATCCCTGGGACTTCGAGGCCAGTGTGCGATACATAATGAATTAAATGCCAGCCTGAACTATTCAGTCTTACTACTACTAATAATAATGTATGAATTTTAACACATACATTTATTTGAGTATGTGTGAAACAATGTACTGTCACTGTGCCACAGTTTAAATATCTGAAAAATACCAGCAAATATCTAAGGTTGCACTGCTACCTCTGTCTTAGAAAAACTGTAGTTAAAATTAATAGATTTCTTATGCAAGAATAGGTTTGCTCTAATCTTTATACACCACTGCAATTATTTTTCCTTGCCTTCTCCCCCCACCCAGTACTGTGTATTAAACCCAACGCCTTCACACCGGGCCACATTTCCAGCCCCCGCCCCATTTTTAATTTTTATTTTGAGACAGAGTATTACTAAGTTGCTCAGCCTGGACTCAAATCTGAAGTCTTTGCCTTCAGCCTTCTAAAATAGTAGAATTACAGGAGTGTGCTGCTATTCTTGGCTAATTCTTATTTCTCTAAGGTCATTCACCTTGAATGTTACTACTAGCAAAACTATAAGGGGTATTTGGTTTTTGTTTTCCAGACTTTTAAAGTTTAGAGTTGAACTTTAGATCTATTTGTTTTTGTCTTGAGATTTCAAATTGCATTCTCGTGTGTGTGAATATTCAGTGTGTATATTAAAGTACCTTAAAGAAAAGAATTGTGCTAAATATGAGTCTGCAATCAGAGTGCCAGGGAAGGATCTGCTGAGTGAGATGATCTGATTTTTTTCATTGATCTTCAAAATGTTTTAATCTATCCAGTCCCAGTTTTAAAGAGCTCAACCCTCCATAAACACGAAGAAATGTCAAGAGTTCCAACAAGAAAATGGAACGTGATGGTGGCTGATAGAAATATAAGGAACTCCTTAACCAAATTTATAACTCGAATCAGTTTCATGCCTTAACAAGATGAGCTTGGGGAAAATATGCTTGGTGATAGATATATTGCACAAAGAAGGATATCATGGATTTGAATTGTAAGTTGATGGACATGGTGGTCCACACTGTAATCCTAGTGCTCTTGAGGGGATGCAGGAAGATTATTGTGAGTTGAGGACAGCCTAGAGTATGAGAGATCAAGGCCAACCTAAAATGTATGGTTAAATTTATCTCAGAAAAGATGCAGTTTGAGGAAAGATCCATTAGTTTTATGTCTGCCTTTTTTATGTGTGTGTGGGTGTAAATGTTATCAGACATTACAAATTTATTTCCCTAAAAGAATAGGTAATGTAGAATTTGGTGCCCACTTTTATTACTGTGCCAAAATGCCTTTCAAATTTTTCAACTTTACTTTCATTTATAAAATACCTAGTACATTTTATAAAAACATTCTGAAACTTAAACTGTCTCTTTTAATTAACAAGATTTTTCTGTTGTGATTTAAATGTAGTTTTTGAATTAAAGTAATTTCATGACATAGCACAGCCTTAAAATAATTCTCTTACAGAACCATGGATTTAGATTCAATCTGTGCATTTGGGAAAACAATAGCTTCAAGTTAATCATTTTGTCTTACATAGGAAGACTATAGCCATCATTACTACTTTGAAATATGTTAATATAAAGTTTATTAGTAGAATGAACTTCAACTTCTGGTTCCTTTTGATAGCTTTCAACTTTTGCGACAAAGTAGTTTAGAATGAATGTAGTTCTAATAGCTGATACAGCAATAATCCTGTATATTTTGAATGTCCCTCGAGATCTTTATTCAAAAAAAATTTTTTTCCAGACAAGGTATTACTTTTGTAGTTCATGCTGGCCCTGAGCTTAGCCTTGAACTCACAGCAATCCTCCTGCCTCTGCCTCCCTAGTGCTGGGATCACATGCATGAGACACCACACCCAGCTAGAGATCATTCTTTTATATCATTCTGGTATCACAGGTGATTAGGTAGGCCACCAAAACCATGGAAAGTTATTTTTGAATTCTTGCTTACCATGACATGGATAGTTATGTTTTTTTACTACATAAATATCTAAAGGATATGGAAAATCTCACCAAAATTGAAACTTTCATTTCTGATTATTTAATAAAGTACAAGTTATGTTATATAAACAATTTAATCTGGGACTAAAAGAACCTGTGTTACTATACCAGGGAGATTCCTAGGACTCTTGGTCAGGGGAGAAATGTGTGTGTCTATTAAGGTCATTAAAGAGAATCGTGCTAACTATGAGTCTGCAGTCAAAGTGCCAAGGAAGGATCTGCTGAGTGAGAGGATCTGATTTGCTAAATACCTCCTGCTCATGAGGTGTACTCCAGTGTTAACAGCAGGAGGAACTTACGCACTTAAGGATGGTTAATGATTTTCATTCAAAAGCTTGACAAGACCAGCTAATAGGTACTATGTTTAAGAAAGTTCACCAAAGGTGATTAGAATCAAAGTAGTTTGAGTGCTTCATAAGTGAAGCTTCATTTACCAGAAACTGCTTTCATCCATAGTGTTTCATTTCCTGCTAATGTATGAAGGAGTTTCTTATCATAAAATGTAGAATAGAGTCATTAAAGAAAAAAAAAGACTTAGTCGGTAGCTTATTGTAGAGGATTACAGGTAGTTATGTCATCAACTAATTGTAATGATCACATCTGTGTTCTAAAATTGAGTTTAGTGAAGGCTTCCTAGTTTATTGAGTTTAGTGAAGGCTTACTAGTTTAAGAGACTACTAGAGATAGTGCCTTTACAAACATTAGAATTTTTTGAGGTCAGAGAATGTCTCTTGGTGATCTTTATATTACATATTCATATTATTATTGTATGTGTGTGTGACATGTAATGAATGTCCTGTGAAACTTTTTTGTTTTGTGTACATGCACGTGGTTATGTTTCACTGCTAATGAGCTACATACCTGTTGTACTGTTCTGTACATTTGTATTTAGTGAGTGAAGAAACAGCTTTTCATTTTCACATTGCATTACAGATAAACTTAAAACCCACCATAAATAACCTACCCTCTTACAATATCCCAGTGTTATTCTTTTTCTCTGGAAGGAAAGTGGAGGCTTTGAACTTACCCTGTGTGGTAGCTACTCCGTTACATTAAAGGATATGTTATTGAGTATTTTATTTTAATATTGACAACAAGTTGGTATTTTAGAGAAATTATCATCATTTTCATAGATGTTGTGACAGAAAAATCTTATTTATAATCAGAATTTGGCACCATCGCTGGCACCCAGAAGAGCCACACAGTGTTTGTTGAGTGAGAAGACAGAAGGAAGAAAGGTTGAAAGATGGACTTGTTCTTCTATTTCTCCACCCTGCAGCTGGTTGGTTGGTTGGCTAGTTTGTGACAGTGTTTCAATATGTAGCTCCCGCTGGCCTTTATCTTCAGGTTCTGCTGTTCACACTTATCTGAGGCTAGGAATAGAGGCTGTAGGGGTTTTTTTTGGTTTTTGTTTTTGTCTTTTAATGAAATGAGAAGCATATTGGCAGCAGTAGACATGCTCACAATAGCCAACTAATAAGAGGAAAAATGAAACTTGCTAGCAAAGCTTTAAGAAGGCCTGAGGGTTAGCTCAATGGTAGAGCACTTGCCTAGTATGCAGGAGGCCCCAGGTAACATCCTCAGAATCACCAAGGGGGAAAAAATGGAAATTTACAAGAATGATCTTCTGAGTCCTGTTACAGTAAAAGTGAGGAGCAGTTACTCACTGATAGAAGTCAGCACTGTAATTACTTAATATTAACTGAATTTATTCACCAGAAGATATTCAAGTTTTCACAACAACTAATATAAAAAAGTTATATAATCTTCATTCTATTAGGAAAAATTAGAAAATGTACATTGAGAAAAATTCCTTCAGTATTTTAAATGAGGGATGCGCTATACATTTTAATTGTCTGGAACAAACTCCTTTACTTAAAGCTTAATGGTTGCAGGTGAGTGAAATGTCTTTTCAGAGACATGGCTTCTTCATCTCTTGGTGTGTGTGTGTGTGTGTGTGTGCACTTGCACTCACAAATCTATGTGTCTGTGTTTCGTTTTGGATACAACATGTTAACTAATACCCACTTTTGCACAGAGCTTGACATTATAGACTTCTGTTAAATAATCTTTCCATTATTTTAAAGAAAGTTGACATCATTTTTTCTTAACAACAGAAGGACAATAGTTACACTTGCTGAAGAGATATATTAGTTTGAGTTAATCAAGTATCTGTTGAATACAGTGCCTGCTATTCCAAAAGAGCTTGGTAATAGTAAAAAATATTATTAGAAGATTAAAAGAAATAATTTTGCACAGCTATAGTAGGTTTTATTTGGCCTTACTCCTTACTGTTTTTATTTTTCTAGTCTATGGTTGAAAAACTGAGATAGAGAAGAAATATAGATGATACATAAATTATATTTTGTTTTCATAAACAAATGTTTTTTAGGTTCTTAACAGTAGTTAATGTTCAGTGAACTTTATCCATGTGTCTTTTTTGGGGGGTCGAGGGGATTGAGACAGGATCTTCTTGCTCTGTACCCAGGCTGGCCTAGAACTTGTGATAATCTTCTTGTCTCAGCGTCTTGAGTGTTAGGATTACCTGCATGTTCCATGATGCCTGGCCCTGTATGGCAATTCTGAAATGTAAAACTGAACTTCTTTTTTCTGTATTGAATAAACTTAAAAATCAAATTGTGTTGCTAAAAAGGAATACTCATACATCTTGCATAACAAAAATAGCTAACTGCTTTGCTCATAAAAATCATATTTGGAGGATGACTAAGCATAAGACAGTTCTCAAACAAATCTTTGAGAAACTTGCACAGGAGTGAAAGTGACATTTCAGCTATAATCAACCTCCTAATATAATTCAGCATACATTATTTTTCAAGATACTTGGGGTTTTACTAAATTATTAAAATTTGATATGAATTTCTTTAAACCATTATCTCTTAAGGCTGTCTCTGATCACCATGTGGTTTTGTTTTTATGGGTACAGAATTTGGACCTTAACATAAAATTCAGGAAAACTGTCAAACTTTATCTGAAAGCTAACTTAGTAGTGTGACTTACAAGTTGTTTATCATAGACTATCCTTTCTATCTAAAAATAATTGGATGGCAGTTTGTTTAAAAACATAGTTCTTTTTTAGAAAGTTGGAATATTTAATATCAGCATATCATAATATTACTTTTCTTTGAAGAGTCAAATTCATGCCTCAGAATAAGTAATTTGAAAGTATTATGAAATCACTTACAGAGAAATCAAAAGGTTTATTTCTCTCATTCCTTAGGCTTAAAAGCAATTTGATTCATTTCTCAGTCTATTACAGATGTGATATATATATTATTTTTTAGGACATGTTTAGAATATTTTTCTCTTGGGGTTATTAAATACTATTTAGGTTATTTTAAAAGACTTAGGATTGAATTTTACCATTGAATTTTACCATTATAAATTATGCCTAGTAGATTATTCTCAGAAGAATAGTGAGATATGATTTTCATTTGGATAAACTTATTGGCTTGACATTTCTGTCTTTATTTTTTCTTTGTTTTTCTGCAGAAAATATATGTATAAATAAAATCATACTATTTTCAGAAAAAATTTAAATGTACTATGTACTATATTTTTAAAAGAAAAATGACTGTAACTATATTAGATAGTTTTATTTGTAACGAAGGGTAACTTAGGCAGGTATTCCATTTGTTGCGGTGAATTTTTTTTTTAATTAAGTTACTCATACTTTTTAGGTATGTACTATGATCACATTTATTATTTGATTCATATCTGTAGATGAAACATCTTGGTTCTTATTTTCCTGTGAATTTTTTAAACATTCCCAAAAGATAATATTCTTCAACAATGTTATAAATAGAAATGTTTTTCCTGTTAATGGAACAGCATCTCCTAGTCTTTCAACTAATTTGATTTTACTTTTTAGTAATCATGCGTAGTTCTTATCTTATCTTTAGATAGATCTGTAGATGAGTTATAGATATGCAATTAAGATGAAAGATGTACAGTTGACATGTATAACATGTATATAAAAATTTGAACCTTCTTAAAATATGGAAGATTCATTTCTTTACATAGGTCATACATTTTAAGCCAATCTGTAACTACCAGTATTTATGTATTCTATTTTTCTATACATGCTGGTAATATTGAAATCTTATGCTTTTTATTCTGATATTCATCACCCAAAGCATACTTCTCCAAAATTATACATACAAACCAGAAACCAAGCCCCCTACTAATTCACTCTTTCCTTTTCCTAAAGCCTTAGAATGTTAATCCTCCCTCCTGTCCCCATCCCAGCTCAGACCTTCAAGATGCCTTTACTTTCCCCCCTCTTTTAATTCCAGTTTTGCTGAGGCATTCGATACTTTTAGTTCTAGATTTATTAGCTTTTCCTTTACCATATATCTCCTTCTATTTTAAGAATCCTTCCTTAGCCATTATATTACAAATACCTAGACATTATTCAAATACTCCATCATTATTCGTTTACTTTTAGCTTTAACACATGAATGTCCAGCCTTTTGATTCCTGTTCACTGGAAACACCCTAGATTTTTTTTAATTGAAATCTTTATTGGTACATTACATATACACATTATGATTGCACTCCATAATGGGGATTTGTACCAGTATAAGACACAACTTAATTCTCATTTTTTCCCATAGCCCATTTCCCACCATACCACTCCCCTATATACATAAAATTTGTTTCCTTCTTTTTTGTTGTAATCTCATTATTTTTCCCGCTTCACCCTATTTTACTTTGAGCATTTTCTATTTCACAATATATAACATACAATTCTAGAACTCATTTACATCTTTATTTTCTCATGCCAGAGAAAAGATGCGATATGTACCTCTCTGTGAAAACACCCTAGATTTTAAAACTTTTTTTAAAAAAATTATTGATTCCCTTGAGTGCGTTGTTATAGTTAGTATCATTATATTTTCTTTTACCTAACTAGAGTGATAAAAGATTCTGTTATGATTCTGTTCTATGGACTTTAAATGTTTAATGAACAAGATTTTTCATAATTTCTTGAGATAAGAAAATAATTATTTGGGTTAAAATTCTCGGGGATAGAAAGCACCTCTGACTGAATTTGTCTTCCACAAACACCAGCCAAACCTCGTAGGGTCACACACACAGGCTGGGACTGTCTTTCACCAAAGGCAAAGAACTTTCAGGACATTAAGTGTTAGTACTGCTGTCAAGACCCTCAACCACAACCCTCCACTCTCTGTTAGTCCCAGGCAGTAACAAAATTGGATTCTTCATCTTCTTGAATCCAACACATTTCATGGTCTGGTCCATTTTCAGAGCTATCTGGTCGCTGCCTGTGCTCATCATAAGGAGGAGTATCAGAATCAGGAGATGAAGGAAGTTATTAAAAACATATTATCAAGCGGCCATTTTCCCTGCAAGTTAAGTGGAATGAAAGTGGTTAAATTTGAGAGCTTTTTTAGAGAACTTACAGAATCATATTTTCATATAGACTCTGTGATATATTTTTTCAAGTCAAGAACAGAGACGGAGAACTACATTCTGTATTTGTGTGTATTCATATTTAATTTATAATTTGAGAATCGAGGGTAGAAATGGTCCTAGGAAATAGTAAGTAGTAGGAAATAGTAAGAAGAGAAGCAAAAATTTGGGCTAAATGAAGACATTTTGAGGGTATTTGCTATTAGCAAGTTTGAAATGGACAAATTAAGCAGAGTCTGATTAGATGGTAGTCTCTTGGGTGCATTTATTGCGACCATCATTAGTGATTTGGAAGTGCCAAAAAAAATCTTTGGTCATGCCACTCTTTTCTCTAGTGTTTCTCTAGTGTTTCTCACTTATTAAAACAAAGATAGTACCCAGTAAATAACTTGATTAAAGCATGAGAGTTCATCGGTCGCCAAAGCAGTAGCTAGCTCAATGTAGATATATAACTTAGAAAATCCAAAATATAAGAAGCCTCTCTCCAGTTCATTGAATCTAGCATCTTCTTAATTGAGTCTATGTATGCATAATTATTAAAGTCCTGAAATTGTTTTTAATTTCTCTTAATATCTGCACTCATGCTTCCTAAATCCTTTTTTTTTTTTTTTTAGCTAACAAGACTATTTCTCCTGAGTTTTGTACTTAACATAGAGCATTTGCTACTTATATTTCCATTTACAAAATATATTCTTCTAGCTAATTTTAAACCCATCTTTATTCACTTTTATTTCTGAGGTGTAGCCTGTGTTCCCTCTAAGTCGGGCCACTCTGTTATTCCGCACATTTCTGAGTGTACTCCTTCCTTTCTCCCTTTTGGAGTTTTATTTCCTCCTCATGCAGCATCCTCCTTTTTCATTTTGCCAGTTAAAATTGTACGTGTCCTTCAAGGTCCGTTCTAACACTGCAGCTCACAGGATGTGATGGTTGACAAGTGCTCATGCACCTCCTGCCCTGATTCTGCTCTTCCCTGGCTTGGTTGGCTCCAACATAATCTTTTCACCTTCAGCAGCTTTAAGGTTAAGCTGCTATTCAATGTTAATGACTCAGTGGTTGTGATAAAACCTAAGCTCCAGAGTTGTAAAACTAAGTCCATAGCTCACATTATCAATTAGTAAATATTATTCTTCCTGTGATAATATTTTCCTTCAGGTAATTAAACTACCAGTGCAAGAGAGGCCCTTAGAGATTAAGTACTGTAACATGTCTATTGAATACCACAGAAAACCAACCAAAAGAGATTAAAGAATTGGCCCAGGTTGAACATACTGAATGTGGACTAGAACATGGATTATTTTATTCCCATTTCGGTACTCTTTTTAACTGCATTATATTAGATTTATGACTTAAATAGCCTATATGTGACTTAAATATCACCCCATATGCATTGTATTTTTCTTTATATAAAAATGGATTTTTCTTTGAGTTTTATAAATCATATGCATTTTTTATACAAGACTAAACCGAGAGCACAAAGTGCTATTACTAAACTTCAGTACTAATTTTAAAGTGTAAGGATATAATTTGGTTTGAATAAAAGCTAATAAAAGAATGTTATGTTATATATTAAATTTAAATATTTAACCACTTTCATTTTATAAATTTATTTGTATTTTGATTTTGCACATGGAGGAAATGAAATTTCCCTTTAAAATCTTCACATGGAATTATTTAAATACAGTTTTAAATCTGTAAAGCAAGACAATCTGGAATGATAGTTCAAATCCTTCCTAATTCTGTATCCACCTGAATCTATGCAGGAGGAAACTTGAGTTTTAATATAATTATGTTATGCAAACCTCATTTTCTTCTAATGTGTTTTGATCTAAGTATGAAGTATAAAACATGCCTAACATACTGTGGAAATATATTAAGTAATTTGCACTTATTTTAGGTGCAATTTTTGTAAAAAATTGAGACTTTTAAAAGTTTAATTAGGGTTATGGATTTAGCTCAGTGACTCCAGCGCCTGTCTTGCAAGCACAAGGTCCCTTGTTTGATCCCAGCAACCACATACAACAATGCTGGGCGTGGTGACTTATGCCCACCAGCAATCAGTACCACATACAATGCCAGGCATGGTGGCTTATGTGTCTGTAATCTCAGCACCCAGGAAGCAGAGGCAAGAGGATTGCTGTTGGTTGTTGTCTGTGTGAGGCTTTCCCGGCTGGAGAGGGTGAGGAGCAGAGTCAATCACAGACCCTGGGGAAGGTTTCTGAAACTCTCCATTTTATTCAGGCTTTAGGGTCATATATGTAGCCAAAAGTCACAGGGCGGGGGGAAGGCTGGGAGGAAGGGAGGGTCTATTGGTTTGACCTAGGGTTTTGCCCAATAAGAGAATTTTGTGAGTGGGGGGGTCTATATGGCATGAGCTATGGGGGAAGGTGAGGCTATGGATGAGAGACAAGAGGGGTGGGGCTGTCAAGGTGGCCACTGACAAGGTCCAATGCATGGGAGCGAGTGTACTCAAGCCGCTAAGGGCCTCCGAGTCTGCAGGGAGACAAAGTCTCAACCTTTAGGCTCAGGAGACAGGCACACGGTTTATTTGCTCTAGCCAGACTTGACACTGTCCCTTAGATTGCTGAGTTTCAAGCTTGCCGAGGCTACATAGTGAGCTCAGGGCCACTCTGAACTACAAAGCAAGACCCTGTCTCAATGAATTAAATAAATAAATAAACAAACAAAATGTAGTTAGATTTAATTATAAAATTTTGTTTTTTTAAATTTTTTTTTTTTTTTTTTTTTTTTTTTTGAGACAGGGTCTCGCTTTGTGGTTCAGGCTGGCCCTGAGCTCAGCCTCAAACTCACATCACAGCAATCCTCTTGTCTCTGTCTCCTGAGTGCTGGAATTATAGGCCTGAGCCACCACGCCCAGCACTGTGGTATGTGGTACTGGTTGCTGCTAGGCATGAGTCTCCACGCCTAGTATTTATGTGGTTTCTGGGGAATCGAACCCTAGCCCTTGCACTTGCAAGACAGGGGCCAGAACCACTGAACTAAATCCCTGGCCAGTTTTTTAAAATTCTTAAGTGACAACTACATATATTTTTGGAGTTGAGTATAATGTTTTGATCTCTGTACACATCATAGCAAGTTTTAATCAAACTAGTTAGCCTCACCCATTTATGTTCTGTGGGGAAAGAATTAAAAATTACTTGAGCAATTTTGAAGTAATGTATGCATTAATATTTACCCATGGTTACTATGCAGTACAATAGATCACTAAAACTTAATCCTTCAGGTTAGCTGAAACTTTGAAGCCTCTGATTGGTATCTTCTTTTTCCTTGTTTTTCCTGCTTCTCTCCCACACCTAGCCTATGGATATCACCTTTCTATTCTGTTTCTTTAAGAACAACTTCTTGCTAACATATTAACAAGAAAAGATCACACAGTATTTGTCTTTCCATGCCTGACTGATTTCACTTTACATAATATCCTCTGATTCCCTTAATGTTGTCATACACAGTAGAAGTTTCTTCTTAAAGACTGGAAAATATACACATGTCTATCTATAGATGTATAGATATTATATAGATATAGATAGATATATGGGGGAAGAGAGCCAATGAAAATCTTGAATAAATATTTTAATACTAAATGTATCAAGGCAGCATGATGTTAACACAAGTTACAGTTGGTCTCTACAGTTACAAGAGGTGCTCAAAGTGTGGCGCTCATTAGCTTCTAGACATTTATTAGTATGGCAAACTGCTACTTGACAACCTTGAGTCTGCTGCACATGCATTTTCAATTCTCTAGGGGCTGACAGTACAGTGAGTTTTTGTAATTTACCATTTTCTATGGTCCTCCATACAAGGATAACCCCATATTTTGAAAAAAAAAAATCATACTATTTTTCTTTTTCTGAAAGGTGTATACTTTTTTTGAGCAGAATACATATATATATAAATCTGAAAGAAAAGAGAGTGTGTCCTATTTCCTTTATCTATCTATTTGTTAATGGACATGTAGATTGTTTCCATATCTTGGCTATGCTAATAATATTAATAAGAACATGAGAATGGAGATAGCTCTCTGAAATAACTATTTTACTCCTTTGGGCTATATACACATGAGTAGAACTGCTAGATTTTATAGTAACTTTTAGGTTTTTTTTTTTTTAAGAAATACTCATTTTCTAAAATGGATGTGCTACTATAATTTTGCATTTCCATCAGCATTGCATAAGTGTTCTCTTTTCTCTACATCTTTACCACCATTTATAATTGGAATAGTAAATTTGGGGCAGTTTTTCAACTTTTTTTGACAATCACAGTTTTCATTCACATTAATTATAGATTTCTTTTCTTTTTTTTCTTTTTTTTGGGGGGACAGGGTCTCGCTTTGTAGTTCAAGCTAGTCCTGAGCTCAGCCTCAAACTCACATCATAGCAATCCTCCTGCCTCTGCCTTCCCAGTGCTGGGATTACAGGCATAAGCCACCATGCCCGGCACTGTGGTATATGGTACTGGTTGCTGCTGGGCGTGAGTCTCCACACACAGTGTTGTTGTATGTGGTCACCAGGGATCGAACCCGGGCCCTTGTGCTTGCAAGACAGGCGCCAGAACTGCTGAGTTAAATCCCTAGCCCAATTATAGATTATTTTTAAGCAATAATGCGGACATAGGTTGCAAAATATAGTTTTCACCCAGGGTACATTTTCACCCTGTCTTTCTTTGGGTGGGGGGATTGGGTCTCACTTTTGTAGTTCAAGCTGACCCTGAGCTCAGTCTCAAACTCACAGCAATCCTCTTGCCTCTGCCTTCTGAGTGCTGGGGTTACAAACATGAGCCACTACACCTGGCACTGTGGTGTGTGGTACTGATTGTTGCCGGGCATAAGTCTCTATGCCTGGAATTGTTGTATGTGGTTATACTCTGTATCTTTTAAGAAGCTTCTATGCAGATTCTTTGCCCATTTTTTTTCTTGTTGTTGAGTTGAGTTTCTTATATAATTAAGATATTACATGCTAATCACTTGTTTAGACATGTTTTGTTCCACTTACTCTGTAAGTTTTGTAAGTTTCCTACATGTTTTGTTTACACTTACTCTGTAAGTGGTTTTAAAACTTAGTTATTTTCTTTGCTGTGTTTCTTCTTAGTTTGATATAATCCTATTTGTTTAGTTTCCTATGCTTTGGTGTTCTCTCCAAGAAATCATGGCGCATAGCACCACTACAGATTTTTTTCCATCTTCCAATTTCTTTATAATTTCTGCTCTAATGTTTAAGTCTTTTCCAATTTGAGTTCATTTTATATTTTACATTTTATGGTGTGAGATAAAAGTTAAATGTTATCCCTCCATGTGTGGATAGTCAACACTTTTTTTTTTTTTTTTTTTTAGACAGGTTCTCTCTTTGTAGTCCAAGTTGGCCCTGAGATCACAACATATCCCAGGCAAGCTTCATACTCAGACTCACAGCAGTCCTCCTGCCTCTGCCTCCTGAGTCCTGGGATAACAGGCATGAATCACTACACACAGTATTGTGGTATGTGGTTACTGGGAACCAAACACGGGAACTTGCACCTGCCAGGCAGATGCTGCAACCACTGAGCTAAATCCCTGGCCCTCCAATACTATTTCTTGAATAGACTGTCCTTCCCATATTGTGTGTTCTTGAAACTTTTGTTGAAAATCAATTCACTGTATTTCAATTAAATGGGGACATTTTATCCTGTGTAGTAAACAAGATATGATTTTTTTTTAGTCTTTTGACTGAATACCTTTGCCAGAGTCTAACAATTTTATTTTCTCCTAAAAATACCCATTTTAACTCATTGACCTGATTAACTCAGTAATAGCCACCAGTTAAAAGCCCTACACACTCATTTCCCTTTGATAGTGTTCAAGACAAAAACATAAAGGTGTTCAACATGAAAAGTACTAATCACCAACTACAACAAAATATGGTGCAAACTCTAGTCAGAAAACTTAAGAATCAAAAAGGAAAAGAAATATACACAAGGGCAAAGAAACTATAATTAATATCCTCACAGATTATTTAAAATATTAAACTAAAGAATAAGACACTACTTAATTTTTTAAATTGTAAGAGTTTTGAAATTAAAAATGTTACAAAAATATAAACCAAGCTAGGTATTTCAATATCCTGAAAGAAAAATTTCTGGAGAACTCCAAGAAGTTAAACCAAGCATCAGAGAGAAAATAAAAATGCAGAAAACATATGATACTCTTTGTTTCACCAGTAGGCTTACCATATTGCAAATAAGGGTTCCTTAAAAGAAAAGACAACAGTCAGAACAAGAACAAAGAAAAGCATGGATTATAGATGATCAGAGAATATTTTGAACTTCTTCAGAAATGAAAGATTAATCTCACTGACAAAGGTACCCAAGTACAATAAATGAAAAAAACAAAACAAAAAACCAAACAAACAAACAACAAAAACCTGTTCACACAGAGAAACCATCACAAAATATCAGCATACCAGGAGTAAAGAGAAGATTTAAAGTGCTTCATCAGGGCAAAGAATGGGATACTTCACATTCACATGAGTAGACTTCTTCATGTTTTCCACAAATATGTGGACATATTTCTTCAAAATTGTAAGAGATTCTCAGCAGTGTGGCAGGATACATTATTAACACAAAAACAATGAGTAATCTTCTTGGATACCAATAATGATCTCACAGAGATAGAAAATAGGAAAATAACACCAGCACAGTGGTCTCTTAGGAGTTCACCTGCTCAAGGAAGTTAAAGGATTCTGTATTGAAAACATGGTATCCTGAGAAAGGAGATCAAAGAGAATAACAGGCAGTGGAAAGATGGCTCCTATTTCTGGAGAGACAGAGCTATTATTGTCAAAATGGTCATATTGTGAAAACTGATGCACAGATTTAATGCAGTCCCAATCAAAATACAAACAGTATTCTTCACAGAACAGGAAAACAATCATAAAATTCATATGGAACTAAAAGAGATGCAGAATACCAAAAATCTTAAGCAATAAAAGTAAACGAGTCATCACAATCCAAGATTTCAAGTTATATTACAAAAACAGTATGGCATTGGTACATACATAGACTTGGTACATAACATAGATCTATTGAATAGAAGAGAGGATGTGGTTTCAGCCCTATAGTCGCATCACTCAAGTGGCTGAGGCAGGAGCATTGCTGCACATTTGAGGCTAGCTTGGGCTACATAGTGAGTTCAAAGCCATCTTGCATTACAAACAAGGCCTTGTCTCAAAAAAAAAAAAAAAAAAAAAACAAGAAGAAAGAAGAAAAGAGGATCCAGAAACAACCCAGGTGCATTCAGTTATCTTTGGCAAAGGGTAAAAAACAAACCAGCAGGAAGATAGTCTCTTTAAATAATAGTTGTGGGAAAACTGGCTGTATATATCTAGAACCATCACCTAAAATAAACTTAAAATGAATCAAAGACTTAGTTAGGAAATGAAACAATCTGCTTAAAAATAAAGCTCTTGTTGGGGCCAGGGATTTAGCTCAGTGGTTCCAGCGCCTGTCTTGCAAGCACAAGGACCCGAGTTCGATCCTCAGTAACCCCAAACAATAATGGGTGTGGAGACTCACGCCCAGCAGCAACCAGTACCACATACCACAGTGCCGGACGTGGTGGCTCACACCTGTAATCCCAGCACTCAGGAGGCAGAGGCAGGAGGGTTGCTATGATGTGAGTTTGAGGCTGAGCTCAGGGCCAGCCTGAACTACAAAGTGATATCCTGTCTCAAAAAACCTAAATAAATAATAATAATAATAATAATAATAAAGCTTTTGCAAAAATGTGCATAAGTAAGGACTTTGTAAATACAACCCCAGTACACAAGAAATAGCACTTAAGAATTAATGAATAGGATCATATCAAAATAAACCCTTTTTTCAGCAAAAGAAACAGCCTATATAAAGAGAAGAGACAATCTACACAATGGGAAAAAAATTTTCCAGCTGCTGTTCTGAGAGAGGACCCCGTCAGAGTATAGAAAATGCCGTTCATATAAAATATATAAAGCATTAAAATAAAATATAAATATAAAGTATCCAAAAAAGCCCCTCCAGTTAAAGACTCAGTCAAAAAAATGAGCAATTGAAATGAATAGACACATGCAGAAGTACATAAAAAATTATTCAGCATCATTGGCCATGAGAGAAATGCCAATTACAACAACTCTTAGATTTTATCTTACCTCTAAAAGAAGTCAGAAAGAAATCAAGAAGTCAAATAAATACCAAGGAAAAAACTAGACACTTCTAGTTTGTTGGAAAGAATGTAACTAAAACTCATGATTCCATTTAACCCAGATATTCCTCTTCTACATATCTTCTCCCCTCCAAAATTAACATTATATTGACATGAGTATCAACATTTATAGGAACACAACTAATAATAGCTGAATCTTGTCGGGCATATATATGTTCATCAAGAGAGGTATAAAGAAAATGTGATGTATATATACAATGGGGTATTACCTGGCTATAAGAAGGATAGATAGTCATTCGTAGGAATGAATACCTTGACACTATATTAAGTGAAATAAATCAGATGCACAAGCATAAATACTACATGTTTTCTTTTATATGACAAATTCCAAGTGTAAACAACATAAAGTACAAGACAAATTGAAACAAGTAAAGAGATCTTTTGTAAATACAAAGTGGAACTAAAAATGGAAACGGGGGAAGGAAGAGCAAACAAAAGTTAAAAGAATTAACATGTGTTATGTACATGTACTCGTGATGTATATACTCAATATGCACAAGAAATGTATTGATAAACATAAAAATGAAATATAGGAAAAACAATTATGTAGAATTCAATACCCAACCAAATCAAATGTGGTAATAGAATAAAGAGAATGAAACTCCCACACCTTACAAATGTGTTCCGTGGGAACTGCAGTGGTGCATTCGGTTAGCGCACGGTACTTATACAATCATGTTCCATGGATTATTTCATAGGAAACTACTGGAAAATGACTCACTGTTCAATTAGTTGATCAAGTAAAGCTAGAGAGGAAAAAGAGAAAGACAACTGAAAAACATGTCCTGTTTAAGAAAGGGGGGAAATAAAGTACCAACAAATATGGCTCCTATTCAGTAAGCCAGAGAGAAAGCAGGTTTAGGTTATATCTGGAAGGCAATCTTTTCAGCAAAGAGCTCACATAGTGGAAATTGGCATTTTAAAAAATAATTTGAATATTAAAAAAAATACTGATATGTAGTCAGTTATGTTGGAAGATATGTAAAAAATTTAGCCAGTACGTGACAAACTGGCAGTATGAAAAATGCAACTATTGGGCTGGGAATTTAGCTCAGTGGTTCTGGTGCCTTCCTTGCAAGTGTAAGGGCCAGATTCCTTCCTCAGTAATGACTTACAACAATACCAGGCATGGTGACTCACACCCAGCAGCAATCAGTACCAAATACCACTGGCAGGCGTTGTGGCTCATGCCTGTAATCTCAGAACTCAGGAGGAAGAGGCAGGAGGATTGCTGTGAGTTCCAGGCTGAGCTGAGGACCAGCCTGATCTACAGAGACTCTGTCTCCAGAATGAAAAAGAAAAAGAAAAGGGGGCTGGGGATTTAGCACAGTGGTTCCGGCGCCTGTCTTGCAAGCGCAAGGACCTGGGTTCGATCCCCGGTAACCACATAACAATACTGGGCATGGAGACTCACGCCCAGCAGCAACCAGTACCACATACCACAGTGCCGGGCCTGGTGGCTCACGCCTGTAATCCCAGCACTGGGGAGGGAGAGGCAGGAGGATTGCTGTCATGAGTTTGAGGCTGAGCTGAGGGCCAGCCTGAACCACAAAGTGAGACCCTGTCTCAAAAAACCTTAAAAAAAAAAAAAAAAGAAAAATGCAATTATTGCCTTCACATGAAAAAAGAAACATCACCCTCAATTACTTTTTGGTTTATATTTACAAACTATGAAAACATTGGTCATTTATTTAATACAAAGCTAACACTTTTGGCATCAAAGATTCTTGGAAATATGATACAGAAAAGTCTTTGTATATGATAGGAAGGTAACTGGTAGTATTTATATGTGATAAATGAAAAAAAATTCAAAAATTAGAAATATTTCTCAGAGGAAATATCTAGAAAATTGAGGACAGTTGCTTCTGGGGAATAGAGAGAATAAAGAATATGGTAGGAAAACATGGCTTTTCACAAGATTTTTCATATTATTTACTTTTTAAACGTGTATTTTTTGTTTTGTTTTGTGGTACTGGGGATTGAACTTGGGCCCTTGTGGTTCCATGTAGCCACCATACCACTTGAGCTAAATCCTTGGCCCTACAAGTGTATTATTGTAATAAAATAAAATCAATTTAAAAATACAGTATTCTACCTTTTCTGAAAGTAAGAATAAATTTTTATAAACTTTATAGAACATTTAAAATTGTGAAATCTACTATTATATCTTCATTATCTAATTGACATGTTTACAGTGTTCTCATGATTTTCTTTTATGTAATATTGTTACTGATGTCTTCTCTTATTTCTGACCCGCCCCTTCTCCCAGTACCAGGAATCAAACTTAGGACCTTCTGCTTGCGCACCAGATACAGCACCACTAAGCTAACTTCCACTATGGTCCTTCATTTTTGCTATTAGTACCTCCAGTCTTTTCCTTGGCCAGTCTAGCTTGTGTTTCCATTATATCACCTTTTAGACACATTGACTTTTCTCTTAATTTTTTCTTCATTATTTCCTTTATTTCTGATCTTTATTCTCTCTATCTCTCTTTTTTTTTTTCTCGCTGTTAAATGTTAGAGATTTGTCTTTATTTTTTCTCTCTACTTTCTTGGACCAAGACTTACATAATAGGACACTGGAAACAGGTCACAGTTTCTGTGGCTTTTTCATTTTCTTCTTTTTTTAAAAAAATTTTTTAATCTTTATTGGTACATTACATATACGCATCATAATTGCACTCCATAATGGGCATTTGTACCAGTATAACACACAAATTAATTCTCATTTTTTCCCACAGCCTACCCAACCTACCGACCCCCCATATTCATAAAATTTGTTTCCTTACTTTTTTGTTAAAATCTCATTTTTTCCCCTTCACTCTATTTTACATTGAGCATTTTCTATTTCACAATATATAACATACAAATATAGGACTCATTTACATCTTCATTTTCTCATACCAGAGAAAAGATGCGATATGTACCTATCTGTGCCCTATTTATTTCACTTATGAGGATATCCTCAAGGTATGTCCATTTAAGTAGAAATGATTCAAACTTATCATTTTTTATGGAAGAGTAAATACTCCATTCTGTAGAAGAACCACAGCTTTTTTATCCAGTCTCCAGTTGATGGACACTTGAGTTGTTTCCAAGATGTAGCAATCACAAATTGGGCTGCTATAAACATGGGTGCACATATGTCACTGTGATATGAGTCTTTTAATTCTTGTGTGTGTATACCTAGCAGGGCAATGGCCAGGTCAAATGAGACCTCCAAAATCCTAGCTTTTTGAGGAATCTCCAAACTGATCTCCACGGGGGTTGTATGAGTCTACAGTCCCACCAACAGTGGAGAAGGGTTCCTTCTTCTTCGAAGCCTCGCCAACATTTCCCGTTGGCTGAACCTGAAATGGCAGCCATTCTTTGTGGAGGAAGATGAAATCTCAATGTTGTTTTCATCTGCATCTCTCAAATGACTAATGATGTTGAGCATTTCTTCATATGCTTCTTAGCTGCTCTTACTTCTTGCTCTAAAAAATATCTGTTCATTTCAGATGCCCATTTTTGAATTGGCTCATTAAATTTGGGTGGGCTGATTTTTTTGAGCTCTTTATATATTCTAGATAGTAGCCCTTTGTCTGAGGAACAACTGGTAAAGATTTTTTCCCACACTATTGGTTGCCTTTTGGCACTGTTGGTGGTTTCCTTTGCTGTGCAGAAGCTTTTTAAAAGAATGAGGTCCCATTTGTTGATTTCCTCAGCTAATTCCTGTGGTATAGAAGTTTTGTTCATGAAGTCTTTCCCTAAGCCAATGTCTTCGAGAGTTTTACCTAACCTGTTTTGCAGAAGGTTTAGAGTGACTGTTTTAATATTTAGGTCTCTTATCCACTTTGATTTTAGCTTGGTACACGGTGAAAGAGTTAGATCTAGTTTTAGTCTTTGGTAAGTTAAGGTCCAGTTTTTCCAGCACCATTTGTTCAAGAGGCTATCTTTCCTCCATTGAGGATTTTTGGCTCCTTTGTCAAAGATGAGGTGGCTCAGTGTATCTGGAGTAGTTTCTGGATCTTCTAGTCTATTCCATTGATCCTCGGGTCTGTTACTTTGCCAGTACCATGCAGTTTTTATCACGGTGGCTTTATAGTATAGTTTCAGGTTCGGAGTTGTGATACCCCCCTAGCATGTCCCTGTTGCTTAGAATTGCTTTTGCTATTCTAGGTCTTTTATGGTTCCAGATGAAAGTTTGGATTTTTTTCTCTAGATCTGTAAAATATGCTGTTGGGACTTCAATCGGAATTGCATTGAATGTGTAGAGTAGTTTTGGGAGTACAGCCAAATATTGGTTCTTCCTACCCAGGAGCAAGGTATGTCTTTGCATTTTTTGATATCATCTTCTATCTCCTTTTTCAAAATGCTATAGTTTTCAGAGTAGAGGTCTTTCACCTCCTTTATTAGATTGATTCCTAGGTATTTTATTTTTTGGGGTGCTATTGTGAAAGAGACTGACTCTCCATTTTCTATCTCAGTGAGTCTACTGTTTGTGTATACGAAGGCTATTGATTTTTGAACGTTGACCTTGTAACCAGCTACGCGGCTAAAATTGGCTATTAAGTCCAGCAGTTTTTTAATTGAGCTTTTAGGATCCTCTAGATAGAGTATCATGTCATCAGCAAATAATGACAATTTAACATCTTCTTTTCCAATCTTTATTCCTTTTATTTCTTTCTCTTGCCTAATTGCTATGGCTAATATTTCCAGAACTATATTGAACAGAAGTGGTGAGAGAGGACACCCTTGTCTTGTTCCCGATCTTAGTGTGAAAGGTTTCAATTTTTGACCATTTAGTATGATACTGGCTGAAGATTTCTCATAGATAGCTTTTATTAGTTTGAGATACAGACCATCTATTCCAATCTTCTGTAGAGTTTTGAACATAAATGGGTGTTGTATTTTGTCAAACACTTTTTCTGCATCAATTGAGATGATTATATGATTTTTGTCCTTAAGCCTCTTAATATGGTGTATAACATTTATTGATTTATGTATGTTGAACCATCCTTGCATCCCTGGGGTGAATCCAACTTGGTCAGGGTGTATAATCTTTTTGATAATTCTCTGTATTCTGTTTGCCAGGATCTTATTGAGGATTTTTGCATCGATGTTCATTAGAGATATTGGCCTGTAGTTCTCTTTTTTGGTTGGGTCTTTCTCTGCTTTTGGAATCAGGGTAATGGTTGCTTCCAGGAATGAGTTTGGGAGTACTGCTTCCCT
>PVIR01003356.1:0-13277 GCA_004026965.1 Petromus typicus | reverse complement strand
ATTGTTGGCAAGTTTTGAATTACATTTTCAATTTCATAGATTGTTATTGGGGCATTTACCATTTCTATATCTTCTTTATTCAGCTTTGGGAGTTCATATGTGTCTAGAAATCTATCCATTTCTTCTACATTTTCCATTTTATTGAAGTATAAATTTTCAAAGTAGGTGTTTATTATCCTCTGTACTTCCTCTGGGTTGGTAGTAATTTTTCCATTCTCATTCCTAATAGCATACATATGAGCCTTTTCCTTCCTTTGTTTAATGAGGTTGGCTAAGGGTCTATCAATTTTGTTTATCCTCTCAAAGAACCAACTTTTGGATTCATTGATTTTTTGACCTGTTCTCTTGGTTTCTATTGCATTAATTTCTGCCCTGATCCTTATAATTTCTTGCCTAGTGCGAGCTTTGGGTTTGTTTTGCTCCTCTCTTTCTAGTCGCTTGAGGTTCAGCATTAAATTGTTTATTTGAGCTTGCTCCATTTTCTGGATGTAGGCTTTCACTGTTATGAATTTTCCTCGTGCAACTGCTTTCATTGTGTCCCATAAATTTCTATGTGTTGTACTGGGGTTATTGTTTAGTTGTAAGAACTGTTTAATTTCTTCTCTAATTTCTTCTGTGACCCTTTGGTTGGTCAGCAGAGTGTTGTTCAGTTTCCATGTGTTTGTGAAGATCCTGGGCTTTCCTTTGCTATTCAGCTCCAATTTCAGGGCATTATGGTCTGACAGTATACAAGGGATAACTTCAATCTTTTTATATTTGCTTAAACTTGTTCTATGAACGAGCACATAGTCTATTTTGGAGAATGATCCATGAGCAGCTGAGAAGAATGTAAATTCTGACTTCGTGGGGTGAAATACTAGGCATCTATTAAGTCCATTTGCTGAAGAATCTGGTTGAGCTCAAGTATTTCCTTCTTGACTTTTTGTCCAGTCGATCTGTCTGTTTGTGACAGTAGGGTATTGAGGTCCCCTACGATTATTGTATTGGAGTTTATCTGGTTTTTCAAGTCCGTTAATATTTGTTTTATATAGTTGAGAGCGTTAGAATTTGGAGCATAGATATTTAAGATTATGATTTCTGTCTCTTGGATTTTCCCTGAACTAAAAGATAGTGTCCATATTTATCTCTCTTTATCAGTTTTGGCATCAATTCCCAATCTTACTGTAGATATCTTTTTACGTGATGAGTCTTGTTTTTCTCTTGTTGTTTTCAAAACTATCTTTCTCCTTCCTTTGGATATTTTGATTGAGGTTGTCTTCTAGTGTGTATCTTTTTATACGAAAGTTGAGCTTGTTAAATTATCATATTGCTCTTTTTTCGACTATTTTCATAAAAGTTTTTAGCAATTATTTCTTGAACAGAATTATATCTTCCTTTTCTAGAATTTCCATTATATGTGTGTAGGAATGCCAGGTAGTGTTCCTTTTTTAGTTTTTCTTAATTTTTTTTTGGGGGGGGGAGTTAATTCTTTACCATTTGACCACAGTTGAGCTATCTTTAGTTCATTGTCTTCAAGTTTGTTTGTTTATTTATTTATTTATTTATTTAATTTTTTGAGAAAGGATCTCACTTTTGTAGTTCAGCCTGGCCTTGAGCTCATGATGTGGCCCTCATGTACTTCAAACTCATAAAAATCCTCCTGCCCCTGCCTCCTAAGTACTGGGATTACAGATGTGAACCACCACACCTGGCACTGTGGTATGTGGTGCTGATTGCTGGTGGGTGTGATTCTCCATGCCTGGCATTGTTGTATGTAGTTACTGGAACCCATCCTGGGCCCTTGCATTTGCAAGGCAGGTGCCAGAACCACTGAGCTAAATCTCTGACCAGCGTTTATTCATTCTTATGCCTACCTAAATATACTGATCAGACTCCCTGGTGAATTTTTTCCTTTGTTATTATACTGTACTATTTTTGAACTCCATAATCTCTACCACTATCTTAAAAAGTGATTACTTTTTCTTCTTACTCTTTATGTGGTGAGACATCATCTGCATGTTTTCCTTTCATTTCTAGAAACTTTGTTCTTTGAACATATCTGTTATAGATGACTTAAGGTCTGTCATTACATCTGACATTTGGCCTTCTACAAGAACAGTGTCTGTTGACTGTTATTCCCTAGTACTATATAGACATTATTTTCCTCTTTGTATATCTCATAATTTGTTGTTGAAATTGAACATTTCAAATGAAAGTCTGTACTTTTTGTTCTGTTTGAGCATTAAAGTCTCTTTTTTTTTTTTTTTATGTTCAGCTAATGATTGGCAGATCACAACAGTACATCACCCAGCTTTGCCAAGAAACTATCTGTTCTTCCTTGAATGGCTTCTGTTCTGCTGCAGACAGTTTATGTCCCCACGTTAGCTTTGCTTGGTCTTTACTTTCTGCTTACACAGAGCTTCAAGCATAGTCAGAGTTGAAAGCTTAGTCTTCTTGGATCCTTTTGGTCATTCGTAAAGCACTGCGTGAATATGTTCTTAGACCACCAGGAAGGGATATGTTAAAGCTTTTTATAGGCCCCCTGAGGATGTTTTATTCCCTGGTTTTTCATTTTCATATATTTGTTAGCTCCTGCTGGTAAAGCACAGGAACATGCACCGTTACTGAGCTCTCGCTGCTGCTGTTGCGGAGGGGCAGATTAGAGTGAGCTGAGGAGACTGGTCTGAAAACAGTGACAATTCTAGAGGATAGATGTTTGGAAACTCAAAACTATTCTTGGGTGTAGAACTGGCCTCTCAATGGCTACTAAACTACTAGTTTACATAGCGACCATAGTACTTAAGCATTTGATTTCAAAATGGGGAGATGGGGATGAGATCAGCACCAAAGTAAATGCCACAAAGTGCATTTCTCCTACTGAGACTCACACACCTCTGCCTCTCCCCTTCTCTCTATCCTCTCTTTCTTTCTCCTATTCCACCCCCTTTCCTCCCTCCACTGTACTGCCCTTCTCCCTGTTTCTCTCCCTCTCCCATTGCCCCCCAAATTTTCTGTTTTTATTTCTTTTTTTGCTATTGTTTTTGGGTGTGGGAACTTGTCTTGAATAAACACTTCTTAGATTCTTGCAAGGCTTTAATTTCCAGAGTTTTGGGGAAAAAAAAGTGCTCTTGATAGTTTTTGCCAGCGTTCTTAGTACTTTTATATAGATGCTGCCTTTTGGAAACCTATATTCCACCACATGAAAATTGAACTATTTTTTTAAAAAGTAATACAATAATACAAATAGAACAGAAGAGTATTGTCAATAAAGTTTCTGTCCTCAAAAACTAGTGCCAGGGCTGGGGATTTAGCTCAGTGGTTCCAGCACCTGCCTTGCAAGGGCCCGGGTTCAATCTTCTGTAACCACATACAATACTGGGCGTGGAGACTCATGCTCAGCAGCAATTAGTACCACATACCACAGTGCTGGGTGTGGTGGCTCACACCTGTAATCCCAGCACTCAGGAGGCAAAGGTAGGAGGATTGCTGTGATGTGAGTTTGAAACTGAGTTCAGGGCTAGCCTGATATACAAAGTGAGACCCTGACTCAAAAAAAAAAAAAATTTAAAACCAAGAATCCATTGTACACCAGAAAGTATAGTCATCAGTAAGATTTAAAATACAACCTCCTATCAGTATAGTTATTCAAAAAAAAAAAAACCCTATAAATTTCATTTACCCAGCTTTTCGACTTGTGATATTATCCAAGAGGAGTTAAAGACATTATATTGCAATATATATGCAGTATAAATGTGGGAATATAACCTGATACATACATTCTCGTGTTTATAGCAACACAATTTGTAGTAGCTAAAACTTGAAAGCAGTCTGTATGTTCATCAGCAAAGGAAAAAATGATGAAAATTAATATTTTTCACACACTGGAGTACGATGCCGACATAAAGATAACTTGAATCATTTGTAGGAATAGAGCTGTACCTTCAGACCATACTGTTAAGTGAAATAAATCAGACATGTAAGCTTAAATATCTCATGGTTTTTTTAATAAGAGAAATGCAAATTGTAAAGAGAAATATAAAAGATAAATAATAGGAAAATAGGGAAATCTTTCTCTAATGAAAATGGGCTCAAGAGGTGGAAGGACTGGGAGATCGGGAAGACATGGGAATGTAAAGGAATTAAGGTGTATTTTGTACATGCACCAACTCCAGGAAGTAATGTAAACTTTATTTATTGCAAATATGTACTAACAGCCAGGCAGGATGGATCATGCCTATAATCCTAGCACTTGGGAGGCAAAGGCAAGAGGATTAGTTTGAGTTCAAGGTTAGTCTGGACTACATAATGAGTTCAGGACCAGCCTGAACTACAAACTGAGACCTGTCTCAAAAACAAAACAAACAAACAAACAAACAAACAAACAAAAAACACAAATATGTACTAATAAAATCAATGGAGAGAATATTTTTGCTTCTTTTTGATCATATGTACTGGTACACTTACAGGATAATTTCTTACTTTAGAAACATAAAGTGTATTTGTTTTTAAATTGTCATTGATGTTGATAAATCACCTGTTCAATAAGATTTCATTTGTTTATCACCGTCTTTAGTAAAGATAATGCTCTTTCCTTTAACCTTTGCCAGATTATATATTTAAATGTATTTTGCCTATTTAAAGGTTAGAAAATATCTCTTTAATGTTTTAATATTCCCATTAATTTATAAGTGAAACAAAAACATCCTTTCAGGTAATTATAGACTTTGCTCCACCACTGCATTAAAGAATAAGTCTTCATTTCTTTCAGTCATTGTAAATTAATTTTTTAAACTTGGAATAGCTGAGTTAGAGTAACTTGTCTTTTTATCTGTTTTCTGTATTACAAATATCCTTTTCTCTAGTTCACATTTCCCTGTGATTTTGTCTTTCTTATGAGGTGTTGTACCTCCTATTTCATAAAAATATAATTTCTCCCAGTTACATAGTGTTCCATTTATTTAGTTATTTTGGTTGGTTGGTTTGTTGTTTCTGAATTCCAATCAAATGCCCCTATAATTATTTTCTTATTTAAAATACCACTTTTGCCTTACACTAAATACCTTCTGTAAGAGAGTATTTCAGGATTCTTGATTCTTTTCTATTAATGTCTTTGTCAATCGTTCTATCTCTGGTGCCAAAATTCTGATTCTTGTCTCTTCATTTGACCCTCAGAGTCACTATCTACTTCTGCTTTCCCCTTGAGGGAAAATCTTCTGTTGTTGTTATTCTTGAAGTTACCTCAGTAGTTCTCAAATTTTTCATCACAATCAGGTAGAAAATCAGTTAAAACTTAGTTGATTGGCCCTTGCCTTCAGAGTTTCTGATTTCATTGAGTTTGTGTTCAGGGTCTAAGAGTTGACTTTTTAAATAAATTCCAGTAATATTATGCTGCATGTCTGAGACATCATATTCTGAGATCCACTGCAATAGACACATAGATAGATGGATGGATAGATAGATAGTATGTGGGAATATAACCTGATATTCTGCAGGGGTATGTATGCACACATACACATACATTATTTGATGCAAATATCACTCTTCCATGTTTAATATAAATCTGGCAACAATTTAATATATCTATGTTCTTGATTTTACTTATTTTCTAAGTTTATTCCTTTCTAGTTTATTTTTGTTGCTATTTGTAATGTTAGTTTGTAATTTATTTAATATCAAAGACACCTTTTTATTTGGCAATTAATGGATTATTGATTTAAATATTATTTAATCATTTTTGTTTAATCTGTTAACATTGGCAGTAGGATAATATTGTAACCTTCTGACAAGGTGGTGGAAATGTTGGGGATAAACTGGAAAATTTTGAGGAGTCTGAAGCCAGGTGTGGTGATGCATGCTTGTAATTCCAGTGTGCTGGGAGACTGAGTCAAGGAAGATCTCAAGTTTGAGCCCAGGCTGGGCAGTTTAGCTACTCAGGGAAACACTGTCTCAAAATGAGGGAAAAAAAATAATTTGAGGGATTTAATTCAGTGCAGAGGCCCTGCTTTCAATCCCATGTACCATAAGTAAAAATAATGTATTAAGTAGAGGAAGTAGGAGGTGAGATAAGTTAAGCAAGTAATATCAACACATTCCCTTTATATAGCTTAAAATTATATCCTGACAGGGAAAGGTAGGAAGTCCCAGATATTTGGGAGACTGAAGCAGGGCAGTCACAAGTTTCAGAGTTTGAGCCAAGCCTAGACAATTTAATGAGACTCCATCTCAAAATAAAATTCTTGCCTGGCATGTGTGAAGGCTTCAATTCAGTCTCTACTAGTACCACAAAGAAAAAAGTTTCCCTCATGTATTTCTAAAGTTAGAATAATTTGTTCTCAAAGTAAGCTGTCTGCAAAGTATAGGTCTCACTACTTAAGATTCAGATGCTTTTTATTCAAAGAGCATGAGTTATATATTTAAATATATATATATATAAATTTCAGAAACATATTTTATAGATATATATTTAAATATATATAAATTTCAGAAACACATATATATATATATATATATATATCGAGAGAGAGAGAGAGACAGAGAGACAGAGAGAGAGAGAGAGGAGAGAGAGGGAGGGAGGGAGGAAAGGAGAAAGCAAAGGGCATGCCTAGCTAGGCTAGGCTAAATGTCTTTGGCTGTGTGATAGGAAGTTTCAGGAATGTATGATAACTAACACAAATGTACTTTTACTAAAAATATGGTCCTGAAGGTACTGTTGTAGTATACTAATACTGCTTTGTAGATGAAAGATAGTTGAAGATTTTACACCTACAAGACACATTTTTAAAGTTGTCTTACATGCTAGTTAATCCAATTTAATGTTTCACACTGAAGCTAGTACTTTCCTTCTGTCAGTAAAAGAGGAAAAATGAAAAAGAAGTGGAAAACACATGTCTCCATTCTTTTTTAATAGGATCTCATTATGCTACAGGTGAATTTTCCTTGTTACTATAATAAGTAAAATAATGTCTCCCCAAATATGACCATGTCCTAATCTTAAGGACTATGAATATGTTACCTGATATGGCAAAAAGAATTAAGATTGCAGATGAGATTAGTGTTTCTAATTATCCACTTCTAAAGGGAGGTTAGCTTAGCGTTTCTGTGTGAGCCCAGTACTGTCACAATAGTCCTTAAAAGTTAAAGTCAAGGTAGCAGAGAAGATCAGAGCTATTTTTACATTAGAATTTCATTTGTCCTTGTGGACTTCGAAGGTGGAGAAAGATAATAGGGAGCCAAGATTACCCTCCAGAAGTTGAAAGACAAACCAATTCTCTCTCTGTCTCCAAAAAAGAATACAGATCTGCCAACACCTGGATTTTAACCCAATCAATCCCGTGTTAGACTTGTAACCCACATAATAGTAAGACAAAATTTGTGTGGTTTTAAACCTTGAAGTTCATGGTGAAATTAGTATAATTAGTAAGCCATTAGTACAGAGCACTCTTTGTGTTAGCAGATATTTAACAGGTAAAGTTACATTTAATATACTATACTGTATATTTTCTCTTTTTCCTTCAAATGGTAGAATTTTCCAAAATTTTGAAAAGTTAGTCTTTTATTCAATTAAAATTATATGGTCTGGAAGTTTAGCTTCTTAGATCTTTTAGGGAAATACCTTTCCTATCTGCAGTTGCTTTTCTAGAATTTGAGACCTCATTGGAAAAATCAAGATAGAAAGCTACTTAATTTGTACTACGAATGAGAGGTTTGAAGACTGGGCAAAAAGTCCTAGAAGTTCATTATGTTAGTTGTATGTATGTCATTGGAAAAGCAATGCCTCTCTGTATCTCTTTTTCTTACTAGTGGAACTCAGATCAAAAGGTTGTGGTGCATATTATTTGAGATGGTTTATTGAATATCTGTAAAAACGTAGGCCCGAACATAAATTTTCTTTTTTTAAAATTGAAAAATAAAAGATCTGTACTTCTCAGGGAATTTATATAAAGGAAGACTGCTAAGGAGTGCTGAAATGAGAACCAAGTTTACAGTTTTAAGTAGGATGCTTAAGGAAGTCATCACTGGAAAGATACCATGTAACATCAGAGGTCATGGGGTAATTTATGTGGATATCTGTGGGAAGATTATTCCAAGATGAGGAAAACTCAACTGTATAGTTAGAAGCAGGAGTGTGACTTGCGTTACTGGCAAACAGTTTGATAGTGACTGACTTCCATGAAGGGAAGGACAGAGAGAGCTTAAAGAGGTAAATAGAAGCATGCATGTGTTCCTTCTGTCTACTCATTTCTGATTAAGTTGGGAACTCTTCACCACTGAACTTCTCCAATCTCCTCTGTTCTCTAACAATAAGTTCCCATATCGAGCTCCCATGTTACTCTCCTGTCTACTTTCTTCATTCTTAACCTTTTGCTCTCATGAAGCCCTTAGCACTGGCCCCCTAAATGGTCTGCTGCCAACCTTGCACCCCATATTTAACTGTCATTCAAATGACTTACTGAACACCCTCTGTGTTCCTCTTATGTGCTAGATATCATAGATAATATAGTCATCAAAGTAGAAATGATCATAGCTCTTAAAAAATTCATGCTATCGGGGGAGAAAAAAAATCACAAAGACAGATAATGATATGACAGCATAAAATGTGGTTGAAGAGTAAGCAGTCCTAGTACGTACAGGTGAAGGGCAGAGAGCTTTTTTTATGAGTGTTAGAGCAAGCTCTGAAGAGAAAATTGTATTCCTATTGATATCTAAGAGACAGGTGAAAGTCCTTCAAAGAGAAAGAGTATCCAACCAAAGGAACCACTTCTACAAGAGTCAAAAATGTAAAATAGGAAGAAGGGGGAAAATGTTGAGATTGTAACAAAAAAGTAAGGAAACAAATTTTATGTATATGGGGGGGTGGTAGGGTAGGTAGGGCTATGGGAAAAAATGAGAATTAAGTTGTGTCTTATACTGGTACAAATCCCCATTATGGAGTGCAATCATGATATGTATATGTAATGTACCAATAAAGATTAAAAATTTTTTTTAAAAAGCCCCACAATCCATAGGACAAAAAGCAAATTAGTATTACTATAGAGACAACAGAAGGGAGTGGATCAATCTCTGGTTGTAGAGGTAAGAAAAATCCAGATCATGCATGGTAGTGTTAAGCCCAACTAAAGTGTTCGGTAAACTATTTATCACTAAAACAATTGTTTTAAAACATGAATAGAATCATTTAACTCCCAAAACTAAAACTCACCAATAATTGCTCCAGGAACGTTAGGTTAAATTCATACTCTGAAACAGCACACAGGTGCTTTAATCTGGATTTTACCTTTTCAGCATCAGCTCCCACAGGCCCCACTCTCACAATTGTTATGCATTAAGAATATGGACTTGCTCATTAATAGGCCTCAGAAAAGAGATTTCAGTCCTTCAGGCTAGAGCAAATTTTCAGAATGTTCCTTGGTTCTTGCCTATCTCATGGTTTGTCTTTCAAAATTAATCTCAAATATTGTTTCTGTAGCAATCTTTCTATAAAAATTCAAATCGAGCTAATTTTTCCCTCTTCTACTTTTCATTTCTAGTTATTATCTTCCAGTTCTTTTTTTTTTTTTTTTCAGTATGGAGAATCAAGCTCAGTCCCTTGTACTTCTAAGGTGGCAGTGTGCCACTTGACCTAAATTCCCAACCTTCTTGTTATCATCTTGAAGTTTGTTTACAGGTTAAACTTCTCCAACAACTATAAACTCTTTTAGACTCTGTGAGCTTTTTATTTTTGTCTGTAGTCTCCTGTCACTTAGTTAATAAATAGGAAATTTAACACAAAGGAAAGCTTGACTGATTTTACCCAAAAACCAATGAGAATTATTTTTGGGAAAGATATAATATTTACTTATCACTCAATTCACAAAATTTAGCAAACTTGCTTATTAAGTCAGCACCATTAAAATGAAAAGCTTTTTGTGAGTTCTATCTCTCTCCACTTAGCACAGTTCTTGGCATGCAGGAAGATGTTCCTTAACTATTTATCCTTGTAACATTTTGGTACATTACCCTTATTTTTATGATTTTTAGAATTCCTTTTTCTAAAAATTAACTTTATTGGTATATTTTATATATACATTATGATCATATTCAACATTGAGGATTTGTATCGGTACAGGACACATCTTGATTCTCATATTTTCCCATTCCTGTCTCTCGGGGTGATGTGGTCACCACTAAATAGGCAAGAAATTTTTTAAGTTAATAATACTTGAATGAAAAATGTGTTCATTTTTCTTTTACCATAATACTTTAAGTTATCTGTTTCTGGGTTATTTTTTTCATAAAACCCTAATGTCTTATCATGGACAAAATGGTATTACCAAAATGAATAATTCACTCCCTACCAGAACAAAACTAAGCTTCCTGGCTCTGCAGAGACCTGATCAGTGTCTGTCCTCCAGCACAAGCTAAGAATTTATGTCTAAGCCATCAAAGTACATATTGAAAAAACCATGGCAAATGTTTCATAGATTAATTCTCAAAATTTCTCATCATATGGTAATTTTGAAAAGAAGGAAGGCAGGTCACAAATAAATACTTTTTAAAATTAAAATCTTGGGCCGGGGATTTAGCTCAGTGATTCCGGTGCCTGTCTTGCAAGCACAAGGGTCCTGGTTTGATCCCCAGTAACCATATACCATACTGGGCATGGAGACTCATGCCCAGCAGCAACCAGTACCACATACCACAGTGCCAGGCGTGGTGGCTCACACCTGTACTCCCAGCATTTGAGAGACAGAGGCAGGAGGATTGCTGTGATATGAGTTTGAGTTCAACTTTGAGTTCAGGGCCAGCCTGAACTACAAAGCGAGACCCTGACTCAAAAAAAAAAAAAAAAAAAAAAAAAAAAAATTAAAACGTTAATAGTAAATCTGAAATTGAAGAAAAAGACAATTTTTTTTTTTTTTTTGAGATTGTAGTTCAAACTGGCCCTGAGCTCACTCATCCTTGAACTCACAGCGATCCTCCAGGTTCTGCCTCCCAAGTGCTGGGATTACAGGCGTGAGCCACCAGACCTGGCACTGTGTTATGTGGTTCTGATTGCTGGTGGGTGTGAATCTCCATGCCCAGCACCGTTGTATGTAGTTACTGGATTGAACCAGGGCCTTGCACTTTCAAGGCAGGTACCCGAACCAATGAGCTAATCCCTGGCCCAAAAAGACAGTTTAAAAAGGCTTTTCATTGTCAAAGTAACTGTCTTATGAAATGGACTCAGATACTACTAACAAGTACAGAAAACTTTCTAAATGTTCAATATCCATTAAGACCTGAAAAATATTCAATTTGACAGAAATGTTTTAGAACTATTTAGAAATGTATTTAATCAATACTGTGAATGTACTAAGTACCACTAAAATATTCACTTGAAAATGGTTAATTTTATATTATGTGAGTTTTACCTCAATAAATTATTTTTAAAATAACCCCTGAGAAAATAATACAAAATTTTAATTAATAAAGTTGTCCAGTTCAGTATTATTTGTAATAGCAAATATTTTAAAACAGCATGAATATTTACTAGAAAGTGATTATTTCTGATCCATTTATATTCTAGGATACTATGCAAATGTTCTAAGGCATCCCTGATGATATGGGGAAATGCTAAAGAGAAACTGTCAATTGTAAAATGGTGAATACAAAATTATTCACTTGGATTTCTTAAAAACAAATATATATAGAAAAAGACAGAAAGGAAACTGAAGTATACTGTTGAGTTCCTTTAAGTGCACAACGACCTCGTACCACTGGGCTCACTGGCAGGTGGTCCATTAGTCTCATCTGGTCTCTGGTGAGACCATCAGCCGCCGGCCCTCTTATTTCACCTGTGGACTATTTGTTATACTCAAAGCTCCTCCTTTCATCATACAAAGAGCCAGGACAGACGAAATATTCTTAGCTTATGAAATCAGGAAGTTTTTCCTTGTAGTTTATACTGTCATTTAGCATTAAAGGAGTTAAGTGGGATTTGGGAAACAAGGTTGGAACATCACATTTGTGTAATATTTACTGTATGACATAAATGGTGTCACATCCATTATCCTCTGTAACCTTCATAGAAACATTATAAAGTAAAACATGCCTGCTTTATCGACGGCAAAACAAACAGGACTACTGACCTGCCGCTGACTCACACAAGTACGTACAGAGACTCTAAAACTAATATTCTACTTCCTAATGCATGCATTTTCTTTTATACCACATAGTTTTTTTTCCTAAGTACCACAATGTCCCAAACAGGCCTAATTTGCAAATGAGTTACTTTCTGTTTTTCTAAAAGAAAAAATTATAGAAACACCATTAAAATTCAGCCCCAGTTATGTTTCCCAGATCTGAAGTGGCAAATACGTAATACCTGAAACACCACCCCTATGACAATTATTGTATTTATGCAAGCTTTTCATGCACTAGGCACCATGGTAAATTAATACTAACCCTTTTAATCCTTTCATCAACTTCAGTAAATATCAGGCTTTGTTTTCATGTCGGAAAGCTGAAGTACAAGGCAACATCGGTAATTAGTACCAAAGGCAAGATCCAAATCCCTGCAGTCTGAGCATGCCCGAGCCTTGGTGCTCCAGGCTGCTACTGCTAAGCAGAGAAAACGTGTTGTGAGGAAGTCTGTCTGCTTTTTAAAATCGTGTTCTGAAAGTGTGTGTTGCACAATGGACCCCTGGCTGCCCGTGAAAAAACCTGGGGTGTGTGGTTCCTGTAGAACCTAACCCACCTGTGGAAATCTGCAGTAAGATGCTCTGCACATGATTTCAGTGGACTGCATGGGTAAATATTGAAGTGTGCAAATAGAACCCACTGTTACAGTAAATGTAGCACAGATTATAAGCACAGTTCAAAATTAAGTAAGGAAGCTTCCTAGAGGTGGTTTTTCAGGGGTCAGGTAAAATATGGCAGGAAACTGTTGAAATTAGAATCACTCAAGCAGGATGTATGAAGAAATACCTGTGAGAGGGATATGCAGGAGGGAGTTGTGAGGTTTTTTTTACTGAAAATTATAGTCGGGATGGTCTTGAATCTGAGCTCCTTACAATTGGATTTGGAAACTTAGTTTATCAAAACTTAATTTGCGGGCCGGGGAGTTAGCTCAGTGGTTCCGGCGCAAGCGCAAGGGCCCGGGTTCGATTCCCCGGTAACCACATAACAATACTGGGTGTGGAGACCCACACCCAGCAGCAACCAGTACCACATACCACAGTGCCGGGCGTGGTGGCTCACGCCTGTAATCCCAGCACTTGGGAGGCAGAGGCAGGAGGATTGTGATGTGAGTTGGAGGCTGAGCTCAGGGCCAGCCTGAA
>PVIR01003355.1:72680-90019 GCA_004026965.1 Petromus typicus | reverse complement strand
GTGGAGACTCATGCCCAGCAGCCATGAGAACCACATGCCACAGTGCCGGGCGTGGTGGCTCCTGCCAGTCATCCCAGCACTTCGGAGGCAGAGGCAGGAGGATTGCTGTGGTGTGAGTTGGAGGCTGAGCTCAGGGCCAGCCTGAACTACAAAAAAGTGAGACCCTATCTCAAAAAAAAAAAAAAAAAAAAAAAAAAGATCTATTTTCACAGTGCTTAATATTATGCGTAGAAGAGCTAAAAGCAGTATATATAATTAGCAGACTCCTGTGGGGTTTAAAAGAAAATAAAAATGATTCATATGTTGCATGTACACTTATGTGCTTCTCAGTCCATCTATGTGTGCATGCCAGTGAGCGAAACACAAAAACATAAAATGAGAACATAGAAGTTTTGAAAAACATCAGTCTATTTTACCCTTGAATTAGTGAAAAGATGATCATATAAAATAGTACATGCTGTTTAAGACCTCCCAAAGAATGTTAAACAATACTCAAAACAAGAGATACTCATGAATTATCAAGCAAACAAAAAATATTATCATGGGGAAAAAAAGTCCTTAGAAAAAACAAACACAATTATTTTGAGTTATGTTACATATCCACCAAACCAACAAAGATTAAGAATATAGGAAATCTCTCCCGAGTGTGGTGGTATGTGGTTACCAGGGATCAAACTAAGCTAAATCTCCAGCCCCTAGCATTTTTACATTAACAACATACAGAGACTATTGGAGTCAATTACTATCGCCGTTGAGCTAAGGATGTACCCGTGAAGCCAACCTCACTGTATTCAGTTAAGAATGGGTTTCAAGCTGTTGCTTGGTCTATTTTCTCTATTACCTTCATTTGTGAATGGTTTGTCTATGTGTAAAATATGTGAAACATTTAAAGGACTCATCAATAAAAAGTCATCTCTTACTGCAACAATGGTGAACCTTTTAGAAACGAGAGCCCAAAATGTAACCCAAAGCCCACTTCTTTATTGTGACATGTCGACGCTGTAATTAAACCTGAAGTTTTAATTTAGGAGAAAAAAAGCCCTCATGCATCAGCATCTTTTGTCTTAAAAGAAGAACAAAGAACACCCATGCCATAGGTTAGCCACCACTGTCTAACAGTATAATTGAATCCCTATATGGAATTTGAAAACATGATCCTGTTAGCGATTATGCTCATTGAACTTCAGAGAGTATTCATTCCAACCAAATGCACTGTGTTCTCAGAGTGCAGATGTAGTGACATTAGTATAAGGTTGTATATTTGTATTTCCAGAGTATTTATATTGAAGAAGCTCATTCCAGGAAGTAGTCTGGGATACTCAGTGGTGTGTCTGAACCTAGGCCTGTTTCTTGTCTCGTCCCTGCTGAGCCGATGTTCCTGGATAAAACCAATGGCACTTAAACTTCTATATTTATTTTTCTGTCTTTGGGCCCTGTCTGAAGCTTCTTAAGATATGTTACAAAGATCTTCTGTGTGGACTCTCTGGAGGTGTCTCTTTATTTTTCTGGCATTAGAAGGCAGAGGGCTTGGTTGGTCACAGAAATTCAAACATGTGTAGTTTTATGCAATACAGGCATTGCTGTTTCTCTTTCCCCACTTGCATCTTCACCCTCAGCTCCACACACACCTCTTCTTTGTTCTTGAGGGGTCTCAGTTGAACCTAAAGATCAAAAACATTTTATTTCATGTGAAATGGGCTTGAAGTTTTGAAGGACAGACACTTCAGAAAAGAACATGGAGACATAGCCTGGGCTGAGCCTTTTTCTTCCCTCTTTGTAGCTTAGTTGCAAATTCCAAACCCTTTTCCTGGGTTTGGAGGGTACTGTGCATTTGGTATGTTTCTTACAAGGGTACTCTGCTGATTGGTAGTAATCTAATGTGCCATCTTTCTCAAGTTCTTACAATTTAAAATACGGGCTTGAATTCTCATTGCATAATAAATTAAACTTTAGTTGTAGGCTTAAGTTAGTCACAAACTAGTCAGGAAAGATAGGGAAGAGGGGCTATTACAATGGAGGCGGTGGAAGGGAGAATCATCTATGGTGTCCTTACATCAAACAGGGTCTGTAGTCATCAGTCATCCTGGATCTGGGAAGAGAACTACTTCCGCCTATCTGCTTCTCTGGAACACATTTTCCTTTCCATGGACTCACTTGCCCTGTTCCTTCAATGGGACAGACTTGAACATGGAAGTCTGGGTTCCATAACCTGTTTACATGATTGCATATGTGCAAAACCTAAGGGGCTGCATGGAGGCTGCAGGTCCCAGGCATCCCTCTGTCCTATCATAGTGCCTCTCAGGAGCTTTGTGAGAGTGATTTCTTTGAGTTGTGGTAATGAAATTCTAGTAGGACAAGTCAACATATTTGTAGTGCTAACTTAAAAGTTCAGATGATAGTCAACTAGAATAATTGAGGGCACTCAAGAAATATGATTAAGAGGAGAGGGAGGAAGTCTGGGGAATTGTGTATTATCAGGCAAAATATTGTTAAAACTCTTCTCATGTCTGAAAAGTGTAATGCAAGTGGCTTTCCTGAGAGAGTGACGCACAATGCATGCATGAATGAATGAATGAATGAATGAATGAATTCCATGCTTTTCTGGCCTCTTTGTGTTGAATTCAATTCCGTGTCACATTTCTCTCCAAACTATGTTTGAAGTTTTGTTGCTTTCCTAGCCCTCTTCTCCCCCTGCTGCATCTTTGGTTTCTCAGTTGTAGTTCTCCATTGTGGTTTATTTTTATGTTCTGTTGAATTTCAACCTCAGAAAATAGTTTGAACATGGAGCAAAGTAAACATCTTTGAATGTACAGATTGTAAATATTTCTACTTTCCAAAATGAGATGCTTTCATGTTTTGAGTTCAAGTTAGATGTAAGCTGTGCAATAAACTGCAATCGCCTGAATCCATAAGGTCCTTGTTTATACAACTGAGCTGTAAAGTTTGCTATACACAGACACAGTTAGTAAAGCCTTTATGTTGGCTTGTTTCTGAAATCGGATTCCCTCCAGTCTGTGTTCCCCTAAAGCTTGAAATCGACTCTTGGGGGAAAAGAACCCAAAGAGATAAATAAGGTAAGAGAAGAAAGTGAACTCCCAAGAGCCAGCATCTCCGCTGCTCTTCTCAGCGAGTTCACTGCGTGCTCATCAAAGACTGAAACCTACCGCAGGCCTTTGAAGCTACAATGACGAGTTCTAGTGAAATATGGCAAATCGGAAATATGGTTCATTGGCCTTACTTCCAACCTTAACTCTTTCTTTCCCTGGACTTCCTGGGAAAACATCCATCTACATATATAGATCAAAACTTATATCGACTCAATGAAATAAGGGTAAGCCAAAAACAATGTGTCGGAACGCCAGGGAAATGCACAGCAATTGTGTTTTTCACATCAGACTCTGATCATGATCCCAAAGGGAGAGGCAGCCCAAAGCCTTTGATATATCCGCAGTCTTTGTCTGACTCTAAGACTGGCAGGATGCATGTCACACAGGCTCTCATCTGGGTTACTTTGTGGATTTTAATCTTTATCTACAATACAGTGAGAGTCTACGGAAAGGTTTGGGCAAGCAAATGAATTACACTTTTAAATCACCCCAGGGCCACAATTGGGAGAGTTTTGAGCAGTGAAATGGTGCTGTGAGTCAGTAGTCGACGGGGGCAGGGGTGACAGTGTGCAGCCAGGAGAGCAGAGAGCATGAGAAGCTGTCTAGGCGCAGGCGTCGGGGAGCTAGCGTGAAGATCTACCGACTGGGAGTGAAATAAGAGAAAATCACAGACATGTTGTCATCTAAAATCCAGAAGAAAATTATTTAATGTGGCCCAATGTCTTTTCTTATTTAAACAAGAAAAAAACTATCAAGTCAGGAGCAGGAGGAAGCTATAGGAAATATCAATCTTTATGTAACAGCTAACGTCACATCATACGATAGAGTCTCAATTCTAAAATAGTTATTGTAGGATTTAATATTTTTGAAATCAGTTGTGCTCCTAAAATCATTATAAAACAAGAAATTCGCTGGGGGTACCATGGCATATGTTATCAGTTTCAAGTAAAACACATAGCTGCTTTTGAGGAAGAGTCTTGGTCCCTCTTATTTCCATATCATTTCTAGCTCAGGAAGAGGAAATGCCCTGCTCACGCCAAATGCTCCGCTCTTAGTATGAACGTCTCCTTTTTCCCGGCCATTACTACTTTCAGTGCAGTCAGTCAGAAGTAGATTCAATTTCTACGTTTGCTCCTTATTATTATCTTAGCCTAATCAGCTAATTTAACCGATAGAATTCCATTTTACTTGTCCTAAAACAGGGATGGGAGAAAACTTGCCTTCTGCTTGCTTAGAAGTACCCATGTAAAACGCGCAGCGTCACAGCTAACACATCACAGCTGTTCAGGAGTGGAAGTTATCACTCTTCACCAGCGTGCTCCTCCGCTAGGATCACTACAGAGAGAACTATATTAAGTATATTATATATTATATTATACAATTATATATTATAATATATAATATATCGCGATAATACATTATAATAGGTTATAATTATATCATATAATTATATAATATATAATATTAACATTACTATATAATCATATATGATATAAAATATTAATTAATAATATAAGATATAATGTTAATATATTATATATTATATAACATATGTGATATATTGTATTAATTTACATATTATATTAAATATTTATAATAATATAATTATATAATATAATTTTTTTTTTGAGACAGGGTCTCGCTTTGTGGTTCAGGCTGGCCCTGAACTCAGCCTCCAACTCACATCACAGCAATCCTCCTGCCTCTGCTTCCCGAGTGCTGGGATTACAGGCGTGAGCCACCACACCCAGCACTGTGGTATGTGGTGCTGGTTGCTGCTGGGGTGAGTCTCCACGCCCAGCATTGTTATGTGGTTAACCAGGGATCGAACCGAGTCCTTGCGCTTGCAAGACAGGCGCCAGAACCACTGAGCTATATCCCAGGCCCATATATAATATGATTCTAATGTATTATCATATAATATGATAATATATTATATATTATATATTTATATATTATATTATTTTATATATAATATATTATATATTAATATAGTAACTTAATATAATATTAATTTAATATATTAATTATATAGTATTAACTTAATAATATTATATATTATTAATATATTATATATATATAATAGCATTGCATTAAAATCAATTCACGTGTACCAAACTCTGCTGCCTGTGTCATTGCCTCAATGTGTTTTCCACAATGGTTTCATTTTCTGATCTTTGGTAATATTGTAGACTTTCCATCACTCTTTGAATTCCTCCATCTTGCTACCATTCCAATAGCTGCTCCGTTTTTAAGTGTTACTACTTCAGTCTCCCAAATACAGCCTATACTTGTCTTTTTTCCCCTATTTTCATTTTTAAAATTTGTCCTCAGCTCCTGAGCCATAATTGTAATAGCTGCTTATTAAGTCCCCTTGTCTCTTCTGTCATTATCGTCTGCCAACATATGTTCTTCCATCTGGGACCATGTCATTTGTATACCATCCCAAACTCTCAGAGTTTTTATACCAAATAGTAAAAAATTTACCATTTAAATCCTTTCCTGCCCTGTTTATATTCAACCTTTAGAATCTTTCCACTATTATCCTACAAGGACTTTACAGCTCGGTGACATCAGACTACCAGCTCCTTCTCCAGCAACTCAAACTTTCTTCTGAGGATCTGCTGAAGTTTTCTGTCTACTTGAACATCTCATCTCACTAAAATGACTCCTTAGTGAGCTGAATGGTTAGTCTTGTTAGTTCTTCTCAGCCTACTTGAGCAGGTGAATAAATTGTAGCACTCCTATAAACCGTGCCAACATATCAGTTTTCCCACGCACCTTTTGGCTTATGGGGATCTGTACTAAAGCTTTACCATTTATATAGTATCTCCCCATCTCTGTGCTATTTTAAACTTGCAGTTACCCTGGAAAAGCAATCACTTTTTGCTTTTAAAAATTGTCCCCAGTTTCTGAGCCATAATTGCAATAGCTACTTATTAAGTCCCCTCATCTCTTTTTATATTCTTTGGGGGAAATTTTTATCAGTTATTTGGAAAATAGCATGAATATTTCACGGGGAATGGATAAAGATAAGCCATCATTATTCTTCTTGTTTTTCTCTGTGGATATCATTTCTTGAATCTCAAACCATACCTTACACTGTAAATAATAGCCAATATAATTACCTTAGACATCACTCTGAGAAGAATTTGCTACTATTGAAGTATCTTTCTTAGAGGTGCTATTCATGTTAACAAGGGAGAAAATATTTCTTTTCCTTACCATTTGTAAGATTCATGACTGAAATATCTGTAATAAATGACAGATTAACACAAAAATATACATTTATTTAATAGATTCTATGTGACATGTGAAAGTTCATTTAAAAATGAAGTTCCAAAGAAACAAGAGAACCTATGCATTTTTAATGCTGTTTCATGAAAAAGTGGATAATGGTGGGGAAGTATGATTAGAAAAAAGGGAATGTGATGTAATGGTAACAAACTCTGGGAAACTTAGCAAAGCCTGTTTGTTCAAATTCTTCTGCATCTTCTGAAATAAGAATGTTTCATTTTTCAAGGTAGAGGTTGGACATCTCTCACAGGGTCCACTTCATGGTCCTCTTCAGAGAATTTTCTGAATGCTTGCTTGAGGGAAGAAGGGGAAGAAAAGGAACAGAAATCTTTCCAGTTCTGCTGTTTTTTAAAATGTAAAGTGCTACATTTTGGGGGTCCTGACTCCTGTCACGCTGATAAAGTTTATATTCTTTTGTATGAGGCATTCGGGCAAATACATTTTTCTGTATTTTTCTACATTTATTATGATAGGTATTGTACACCAACAAAATATTTTACGTCTCCACAAAGATCTGTGTCCTATTATATTTTAAATTTTTAAGAACTTTTAGGCACTAAAGAGAAGCATTTCTCTCTATGAAATCCCAAGTCTTTGAAGTTAAATACATCCTACCATAATCAATTGACTATTTTAAATTTATACCAACTGAATGAATATCTGATTGGAGAGGAGTAAGTTCAGGAAACATTTGAATATCTGATGATAAATAATAGTTTTGGTGGAAGTTTCAGTATGATTCTAATATTCTCTAGATAGCTATTGGACAATGAGGTGACTGTACATAAAAATGATGTAATGCACATCTCAAAGAGCTTGGAGGATTTTGATTTCACCATGAAATGAGAAATGCTTGAGGGGATAGATATGCTCATCTGATTTAAACATTAAACAATAGATGCATGTTCTAAAACATCATATGGTATTCTGTCAATGTGCATAATTTTTAAACTTTTACATATCAAAAAAATTAATTTAATTTAAATTTTTAAAAAGTGATGAATGCTAAACCTATTTAACCCTTCTGAGCATTATTCTGTCACCTCCTTTAATGAGATCTAAACCAAACTTGATCCATTTTTCTCTCCTCCTTTCAGGGTTATTATTGTACTGTGATATGTAAGTTTCAAGACGTGAACTATTAATAATGCTAGTGTTGTATATAAGTAGTCAAATATTCTACTAAAAATTTGTCATGCACACATACTAAATATGTTTAAGTGGCATGTTGCTGCTTGTGTCATGCAATACACGGATGAAAACAGTACAGAGTAATGAGTCTCTCGTCTCCCACTTTGACAGACCCTTTCTCCCAGCACCAGTATTACCCTCTTAGAAAGTGGATTGACGCCAGCACTCTGAGCTCTGCTTCTTCTATCAGCATACCAGATGGTACTAAAAATTCAAAATATTTCCAACAACAGCTGTATCTTTGACAACAAAATTTATACCAGCCGAAATACCACTGCTATGTGAAGGGCATAATGATCAGGCTCTTTAGTCTAATATAAATAGCTATATTCTGGACTATATTAAGAAACAAATGGCAACAGCAAAAACAAACAAAACAAAACAGCGCAAGATAAGCCGTGCTCTGCTCCACTCTCGCTTGACGTCGCTCAGATCTGGTGTCTGGCAGGAAGCCCGGGGCACAGGCCCCGCCCCGCCTGTCAGGCGCAGCCGCCTTTCCAGGACGTGAAGTTCCCCTTTTCTGGGAGGAACCATTGGCCCATTAAAAAGTGTTCACCACAAAGTGTTGCCAAACAGCATCGCCTTTAAAAGACTCTCCAAGCCTGGTCTTTCTTCTTTGGAGCAAATAAATCTTTAAGGAGGCTTTGGATTAGAAGTTAATCTTGAAAATTCTTTAAGTTGAAATAATGCGATTTTTAAAATCGCATCTTTTCTCTGGTATGAGAAAATAAAGATGTAAATGAGTCCTAGCATTGTATGTTATATATTGTGAAATAGAAAATGCTCAATGTAAAATAGGGTGAAGGGGGAAAATGTTGAGATTGTAACAAAAAAGTAAGGAAACAAATTTTATGTATATGGGGGAGCGGTAGGGTGGGTAGGGCTATGGGGAAAAATGAGAATTAAGTTGTGTCTTCTACTGGTACAAATCCCCATTATGGAGTGCAATCATGATGCGTATATTTAATGTACCAATAAAGATTTTTAAAAAAGATTTAGAAGGTTTTGGAAGAAAAAGATGGAGACGTTACGTCGCGTTTAAAATAGATTTTGAAAAATCTAAGTAGAATTTGGTGGTTTCACAGGACCTGGTGCCCATAAATACATTAAACAGTGCATGAACTCAGGAGTCCGAGGACACAAGACAGAGATAATAATAAGAACTGGTCTAACGGCAAAGATAACTAATTTTAAATGTTAATAAATACTTTGCAGAAAGATACAATAGCAGCAAAGGATATAATTAGTTTCTTCCACCTACAAGTAAGTAAAATAACATGAGAAGTAAATGAACAATATAGTTATTAGAATAAAGAATGCAAAATTCTAAGCTTTAAAAGTGATAAATTAAATGGATACCATTAGCTTTTCCACAGAAATTTTGTTTCAACATAAAACTAATTGCTTGGCTATTGTAAAAAGGCCCCATTCTGACCTTTTGAATTGAAAATGTGTTGCCTCACTCTGAATCAAAGCATACTGTTATGGAGGAACAGATTACTTTTGAACTAACTCTCAGCATGCAGAGTTTGAAGAAAGGAAGTTTGTTGAAGGACTAGAAGAAACAATATTTTAGGAAAATGTCTTCACTTACATTTTTGACAGTAAAATTCAAAGAAATCCTACTTCTTTTTTTTTTTTTTTTTGAGACAGGGTCTCGCTTCGTGGTTCAGGCTGGCCCTGAGCTCAGCCTCAAACTCACATCACAATCCTCCTGCCTCTGCCTCCCGAGTGCTGGGATGACAGGCATGAGCCACCACGCCCGGCACTGTGGTATGTGGTGCTGGTTGCTGCTGGGTGTGGGTCTCCACACCCAGTATTGTTATGTGGTTACCGGGGAATCGAACCCGGGTCCTTGCGCTTGCGAGACAGGCGCCGGAACCACCGAGCTAACTCCCCGGCCCAGAAATCCTACTTCTTTGATAGACAAAATAAATCATACCGAGGAGCTAAACATTCAATCTGATTTAAATGTTAATTGATATGTCCATATATTAAACATTACATTGATTCCATTAATGGGTATAATTTTTATATTTCTGTGTATCGGAAAAATAACTTTAAATAAAATTAAATGAGTGATAGGTGGGAAATATATATATATGACTTAACCCAACGTCTTTCAACTGAGCTACATCACTAGCAATTTTTTATATTTTTTTAAATTTTGAGACAAATGTTCATAAGTCTCTAAGTTGCTCAGACTGGGCCCGAGCTTGCCATCCTCCTGCCTCAGCTTCCCAGGGTGCTGAGACTACAGGGATGCACCACCACGCCACCTCAGATATACTTTTACTGACAGTTGATTAATACCTGAATTCGAAACTGCTGCAGTCACAAACTTCTTAGTAAAATGTTCAAGAAAACCCCCCAAAAGGAGACTTAAGAAATGACCCATCCATCTGTCCTGATAACATCTCCCACCTGCAATGTATTGTCTACCTCCACATTATGAGAAACCCATGGGTGAGATAAAGCACCAGAACTTTGGAAAGAGTTTCAGTGAACACTTTTTCAGAGAAGTCACCAGTATTTCTTGCATTTCATTGAGCTTCCTGGTTTTCATGAGGGTGGCAGGATGGCTGGGTGGCAGAGGGCCAGAGGTACCGAGAGATAACAAGAAAGAGAAAGTGTCCTGAGAAGACTGCGGAGCCGGGGTGCTGAGTCAGGCTTGAACCTGCTGGAGGCCTCAGCGTGAGTGGACAGAGGGCAGGCTCTGTGGATCTCAGCAGGACAGTCCCCGGTGTTTGCTCTCCTATGGCTGTTTGGCGAATTTCCACCCACTGCGGCTTAACATGACATGCACTGTTTCACAGTTTCCTAGTTCAAAGGCTCACAGTAAGTCTCACTGGGTTAAAATCAAAGTTTGGGCACAGATGCATTCTGTTTTGGAGATTTCAGGGGAGAATTCATTCCATTTTCCTTTCTAGCTTCAGAACAACACTTTCCTTTCTTAGCTCTTGCACCATCCTCAAAGCCAGTAGCAATGGATTAGTTCATTGTTACCACATCACCTCCCATTGGTCTAAACTACTCTTCTATCTCTTCCACATACAAGGGCTTTTCTGTTTATATTGGATCCAGCTGGAGATAGCCCAACATAATCTTTCTATTTTAAAGTCAGCTGATTTGCAACTTTATTTTTTATTATTTTTTATTTTTTATTTTTTTTGTTTTTGAGACAGGGTCTCATTTTGTAGTTCAGGCTGGCCCTGAGCTCAGCCTCCAACTCACATCACAGCAATCCTCCTGCCTCTGCCACCCGAGTGCTGGGATGACAGGCGTGAGCCACCACACCTGGCACTGTGGTATGTGGTACTGGTTGCTGCTGGGCGTCCACACCCAGTATTGTATGTGGTTATTGTATGTGTATTGTATTGTGCTTGCAAGACAGGCGCCGGAACCACTGAGCCAAATCCCCAGCCCTATGGTTTGCAACTTTAATTCAGTCTGAAACCTTCATTTCCATTTCCATGTGACATAAGACATTCAGAATTCTCGTGGTTAGCATTCAGACATCTTGTAGATTCTTTGTTCTTCTACCACAACCACTAAAGCTCTACCTGAATCATTAAACAAAGACACTTTCAATTCAGGAAAACAGAGTTCTAATCTGTAAAGAATGTTGGTCACTTAGCCAATGTTCTTAGCTGAGTTAGTTCAAAGCCTTCTGGTTACCACCAAAATAAGAATTTGGAGTAGTCGGGAAATTAAATAGAATTTTGAACTAAGTCCAATATGTACCACACAATGCATCACATCCAAGGACGCTATCAACTAATACTGCAGTTGTTTAATTTTGATTATAGGTTTGAGGATAAATATCCTCAGCATTTGTAACCTAATTCAACTATATCTGCAGTAAGAGCTTTTCTAAAATGGAAAGGACAAGAGAAAGTCCTGTGAGCTCCTCTGCCTTACAAAAACAGTAACTAAAACCAATAGTGTATTGGACCCTGAATAGAATTATGAAGCCTAAAGCTACCATTCAAGACTGGAGAGATAAAAAGTTGTCCATCTCTATAAGATCCTCTTTTAACACTGCAGTTTAAATGGTTCAAAGACATGTCTAACTAGGAAAATGACAATGGCTCGTCAAAAGATTAACTGGGCCATGATTTTGGAGCAAATCAATGCAGCAGCTAGCAAATGACATACAGCTGGGAAGGTCAGTGCTTCCCTCTTAAATACCATACTTTTTCTCTGGCAGAGATAGCAGTGCACCTTTATCATCTTACTTAAGATTATATCAGCTCTGTAATATAATTTACTCTCCAAGATCCTTCCCTATTTTATTATTCTGCAGGGCATCATCAGGGCTATCTATGCTGAAAGAGTTTTGAGATAATTCTAAATGTCTCTGAAACACACACCCACACACACCACATATTGGGAGAAAAAAATATAAATCCTTGGAGCAATATATGCATATACATGTATAATCAAGACTTTATGGAGTACAGAGTGGGATGAAAAGAATGACTGCTCGCCCCAGTTTTCAACAAATAAATTAGATTTAGAGGGTGATCCAGCAAAAATTGCAAATATTATGTAGGTGCCAATGACTTACAGTGAACCTTCAAACAGTGCTCATAAGCTGTTAAAAAAATGTGTAGGGTGGACTTGACCTGCAGGTTATGACTGGCCTATATAGAGCTGCTCGCTTCAAATTTGGGAAGCTGTGCTTGTGTTTTGGCTACCGTGAATGAGATGTAGCAAGCAGTGAGTTTCTTTGTGTTTTGGAGTTAAGGTAGACCACTCTGAGATGTCACCATAGTGCTTCCATTTGAAAGGCTGCACATTTGGATGAGGTGCATAAACAGAGAAAGTGCTCTGGTTGGCTCAGGCTGCAATGACACAGCATCATGATGGCTATCAGGTTATTTTCAGCAGATTAGATGACCATGGGAAGTACAGGGCATGAAGCAGTCATGCAGTGAGCACAGAGGGCCCTGGAGTTTCAGAGCACAGTGCCTCAAAGTCTTTGGAAACTAATCACTTTTGAAAAACTTTAACTGTAGATATTGAAAACTAGGTGACTACGCAGTTCACAACGCCCAAGATGAGCTAGCTGCTCTCTGTTTTATCTAAAAATAGGCATTCCGGGCAGGCCTTTGTCAGTAAAGGACACAGAAACATGAGAGGGGGTGAGAACTTGCGTCTGCTACAGAGACAAGTTGCATGAGCCAGAAGCATCACACTTTTGGCCTCTGTGCGTCTGCAGCTTTGCCACCTCTATTCACATAGCCTGTGGTGTCACGAGCATTCTTCATGGTGAGACAGCTGATTCATCTAATTAAGAAAAATTAACTTTCCTCATTTTATAAATACACTTTCATGATATTCTGGTCTTAGCTGTAAACAGTCTGTGGGTGCACAAGAGCCCCATGAAAATATTACAGTGTCACTAACCCTAGTAGATCATGAGGACAGGATTTTTGATCAGTATAAGAGTGTTGTGGATCAACTCCACTTCTATGAGTAGAGGAGACAACAGTCCAGATCAAGGACCCAGAAATCCTTATTCTATGACTAATGAACCTTTGGGAACGGACTTAGAGACACCCCCTTCCTCCTACAGTGGTCTTAAGTAATGTCACATGAACAGGCCACCAGAAAAGCCCCAACAAGCTGACAAATTCAGTAGATGTCCCTAAGCTGCATTTCTTAGCTATATGTGCCTGATGGGTCCACAGTAGGGTAGCAGATAAGTAGCAGAGCTGCATGTGGTATAGAGTAATGGGGTCCTGTCTCTCTCTGAACTCAACTAAAACCAGCAGGTTTTCAGATCAAAGGTAAAGAACTGTATTTGTACCTCCATATAGTATACATTGTTTTTAAAACACAAAGAAGATCCTTTATTACTATCTCTTTGTATTGTGTTCATAAAGGTCATATTTTCAAGGATACATGGTTCATATAAACCCTATAAAGTAAGCTTTCTTTCATCAAGCTTGACTCAGGTAAATTTTGCTGCAAATAGCAGCAACCTCCCCTGAGTTGCTTCAATCTCAGAACAACTAGTTCCCTGATGGCCCCTTGATTCTATGGGGCTGCATTTTCCCTCGATGAAGTTACACGTCATCATACTTAATCTGAAAATCCAAAATCAGGAACTTTTTGTAGGCAAACAAAATGCTGTAAGTGGGAAATGGCATATTTGATCTCATGTGATAGGTTAAAGTCAAAATGCAGGAACTCTAAAAATACTGTATATAGTTACTTGTACACTGGGTACATAACGTGTATATGAAATATAAATTTTGTATATTGACTTGGTCCCTTCCACATGCTGTCTCATTATCCCTGTGCAATATTCCAACATTCAAAAATAGCCAAAGCCCCAAACACACTAGACTCATGAATTTTGGATAAGGAATACTCACTCTGTATCTGTTCCAACTTGACCTTGTTGGAAGACACTTATTCAAAGCATGACTTTACTTTTCCAGTCTAGTAGGTTTCTTCCAGCTCACTTTCAGGGACTCGCTCATGCTTTTATGCCTCCTCATACCTTACACCACTTGTCTTCTTGTTTATAATTAAAGATACAAGGCCTAGAGCTAATGTTCATAAATTTGCTCTTCTTATGAAGAATCCCTTTCCCATGAACAGCTGGCCTCACAGAATGGTTGAGTGCTTTGTAAAAGACTTATTTATCTCACCATCTGGGACAAAGACCTGGTGAGTCTGAGATGCTGTCCCTCAGGGAACACTAAATGTTCTGAGCCAGTGACCAACATAATAGTACTATTTGTTCTGTAGACATAGAGTAGGAAACAGACTAAAAAGGTGAAGATGAAGAATTTCTCTCTGTTACAGCGAACAACCCACTCACTGCATGTTTTTGCTTCCTATTCCCAAGATTCTCAGCTCTTGTTTTAGATTTCATCAAGTGTTGACCATGTTGACTATGGTTTCATACTGTTCAACAATGAAACTTCCAATTTATCATATTGGGTTTTTTTTTTTCGTACCATTGGATACTTAGGAACAAGCAGGTTTATGATGGTTGGGGTCACTGATTGTTACTGTCAAGAGAAGATGGGGTTGTTGTTATTCAGTGAGGGCTGGGAGGACTACAGATGGAAGCCAGGTGATCCCTGTGCAGCTTTCTGTCTAGTGATGTGTCTGCCTGATTCCTGTGCTGTTTTCTTGGTTTGAAAACTTAGCATGCGGTGAAAACTCTGAGATGATGAACCAAAGCAAACCACTCCTAGGTGCTCAGCTGCTGAGATAAGGAGAGTGTCTGGGTGTCAGTAATCAGTGGTTTGTAAAATCTGAGCCATGAAGAACAGCGTTATTGAGTAGAGGTGGCAGGACCATCCCAGGCTGTGAGGTGGCATCTGAGGGCCAGATTAGCCACAGAGGGCTGCCCCTGGGAACCTGGCGCTCAGCGGCTGCTGCCTCACCCACTCCTGCCCCACTTGGATGGGCAGCTGTGCCCGGACCTCACTGATGCGAACCCCTGATATCGTGGCCTTTGTTCTCCAACCTTGCACACGATTCTGGGTATCATTCAGAACTCTTTTTTTTTTACTTTTATTTTTATTTATTTATTTTTTTTTAAGGTTTTTTGAGACAGGGTCTCGCTTTGTGGTTTAGGCTGGCCCTGAGCTCAGCCTCCAACTCACATCACAATCCTCCTGCCTCTGCCTCCCGAGTGCTGGGATGACAGGCGTGAGCCACCACGCCCGGCACTGTGGTACGTGGTACTGGTTGCTGCTGGGTGTGGGTCTCCACACCCAGTATTGTATGTGGTTACCGGGGAATCGAACCCGGGTCCTTGCACTTGCAAGACAGGCGCCGGAACCACTGAGCTAACTCCCCGGCCCTCAGAACTCTTTTTAATACGCTTTTTCTTGCTTAAATAGGGCCTGAATTAATTTTCGATAGTTGTCTTCAGACTCTTGGATGTAACAACTCTTCGTTCAAAACTTCTTTTCCAAATATTTTTGTTTTAAAGACCAGGAAGCACATATATGCCCATGCGCACAGACGAGTCTGAGTTGTTCTCTGGCTTTCTAGTACAGGTTGGTTTTATTTCCTGGTCTCACAATATTAGTGTGCTTACTGTGACATTTTTGTGTAATTTTCATTTAAGTCACACAAAAATTCTTCAAAAGGGAATAATTTATATTGTTCAAATTAGCTCCCGTTTTATAAGCAAGGAATGTAAATTTTGAAATGAATCTGTTTAGTATCTGACAAAACATAAATCCACTTGCAATAACAGTAGTTATTAAATAGCATTTGGTAAGTACTTTAGTCATTTTTTTGGCTTCTGAAAGTCTGGACTCTTCATTAACGAGGGACAGAAATAACTAAGAGTCAGTTGTATAATTTAACAATTTTTTTAAATGCATTGGTTTAGTAGGTGGTCTAAGATTAAGCAAAACTGCTCACATTTGAAAATTTCTGGCAATTTTTCTTAAACTACTGTTCAGAAACAAACATAGCAGCTCTTTCTATCACCTGCTTTCATGCTATTGTGTCTGGGGTTTTTATTTTTAATGGAGGCTCTAACTAATTTGTTGTCATTTCAGGGGAGGAGTTTGTCCACAAAACCCTGCTTCGACGTTAGGAACTTTGATGTCCTTGAGCTGATAGACACCAATGATGAGATCCGGGATGTTGTCATAATTGTAGGCTGAATTCATAGCCTAAATCATTCTCCACAAACCCAGGCTCCCGGTCTCAAATTGTACATGTTTATGTGAGTGACACAAAAACAGACTGAGCACTTTTCAGCTGGAGGACAAAGATCCCATGAGAATAACACTCTCACGCCTGCTCCCCGACTAGCCAGACCACGGGCCCTGGTTGTGGGCTCTGTGAGGATCCAAGACAGCGTCTGAAAGGCTCAGGTATGGATGAAGTAATTGGTTCTTACAGCAAATGCTATTTGATGGTGAAGGATGAGGAAGATGAAACCAACCCACACAACCAAACACACATACACAGACAGGTGAGCATGTGTGCACACACACAGACACACACACGTCCTCTTAAAACAACAACTCCACAATGAACAGATGCTCTCTCCACACTTACTGGCCAGGTTTAGCTTTATCCATTTTGTAGTTTAGGCCATTATAACAAAAGGAAGAAGCCAGGGTCTGCTGGTCTGTAAGGATGTGATTCACAAATGAGTAGATTCGGTCCATGTGCAGCACCACTGGAAATATCTTCCTTCACATCAACAAATAAAGAACATTTTTAGGCTATCAACTTGTTCTTTTAGGGATTTCATTTGCTTCTGTGTTTTAGATATTTAAGTAGGCTGATAATCAGTTGGTTAACCTGACTATTTAGTACACATACTAAAACACGTATGTGTTTTTTTTGTTTTATCTTTATTGGTACATTAAATATATACATCATGATTACACTCCATAATGGGGATTTGTACCAGTATAAGACACATCTTAATTCTCATTTTTTCCCCTAGACCTACCCACCCTACCACCCCCCCGTATACATAAAATTTGTTTCCTTACTTTTTTGTTATAATCTCAACATTTTCCCCCTTCACCCTATTTTACATTGAGCATTTTCTATTTCACAATATATAACATACAATTCTAGGACTCATTTACATCTTTATTTTCTCATACCAGAGAAAAGATGCGATATGTACCTATCTGTGACCTATTTATTTCACTTATGAGGATATCCTCAAGGTATGTCCATTTAAGTAGAAATGATTCAAACTTATCATTTTTTATGGCAGAGTAATACTCC
>PVIR01003355.1:25402-72580 GCA_004026965.1 Petromus typicus | reverse complement strand
TTGTGTATATACCTAGCAGGGCAATGGCTGGGTCAAATGGGACCATCAATCCTAGCTTTTTGAGGATTAACACATATGTGTTTTAACAGATATTTTTGCCCAGTATGTCAGAAGAGATAGTCTTAAAATAAAACAGAGGTGTCATTAAGATGCTCATTCATGGCTTCTTCTGTATCTGTGTGAATGGACTTCCTGTAGAATAAAAGCCTGTGGGAATTTGGTTTTCTATTTCCAAGATATGCATATAGCTGAATAAAGACTGAGCGTTGATGCTGTATGGAGTTAGTATTGCACTAGACCAGATGTATTTGATATTCCTAAGTTTCAATTGACAACCACATGAAACTCTGCAGAGAAATCTATCTCAGTTAAGTAGGTGGGGCTGTTTAAACCAGAAATTAGTAAACAACTATGCATAATTTTCTCTGGCCAATTTTTGTATTTAATCCTTGAAACAACCAGAGGAGTAGGTATAATTACCTACACCAGAAGTGCACTTTTAAAAAGTTAAATAATTTACCTCAAGTAACAAAGTTAGAAAATGCAGAGTCAGTATTAAAACTTATTTTAACATTTATTCAAATACACATTATTTATTCAAATATACATTACTTTTCTCATTCTGTCATTTCATCTTCCTAAAATACTTTTATTCGGATATAATACAATTAATCATTGTTAAAAGAAAAAGTCAATTAATAATAAACACAGAAAGTCCAGAAGAGAGAATTGATAGATATTGAAAGACAAGGGCATCCACATCTGTTTTAACAGATTATTGCTTAATATAATCTTCAAAAAATACATTGAGACAGGTACAATTGCACTATTTTACAAATGGGGGAAATGAGGATGAAACTACAAGTTTTCTTTCTTAGGATTGTGTAACTAATACGTAGGAGACTTATCACCCGATCTTCATGTATTTAAGCTGTTAATACTGAGTTCTTCTCAGCTAACAGTAGTGGTTACATTAATTTTTCAAAAGTAAGACTGAAAAATAAATTTGAATAAGAAATTAAAAATAAATTTGAAAGCAAACTACAAAGTAGGAACCTGAAGTAATTTTCTTACCAGGACATTTTTAAGATGCTAGGGAAAATGCACGCATTTTTAGGAAAGGGTCCAAAACAAGCTCATAGAGTATTTAAAAGATTTTAGATTCTAGAATTGTTTCATCCCGATGGGATCAGTGGTCTAAGATTGGTGAAGTTTAGCATGACAAGACCCAAGTAGAGAAATAAGACTAGTTTTTATACATAACTTTCAGCAGTGAGTTGAATTATATATTGAACTGTCTTGAAAATGTGTAATTTTAAATTAATGTTAAGATAAATCTTGGAGAGTACTCTATTTTCACATGTTACAACCGATCTTTATAAGCACCTACAGTGATTACAATTATCAAAACTCTTTACAAGTCTAATGGAAGTAGAATAGACTGATTTTAAATGTTCAGTCTAGTAAGTCACTAGCGCACTATCCCAGGACAATACACCCTTTGTTCTTTGGCAGCTAACCTGAAAAAGATGTCAAATTTATTCAGATGCTCCAAAGGGCAGTTTATGTCTGTCAAAATGTAAAAGATGAATAAAGAGCCGTGTATACTTTAGTCTGATTTCTAAAATTTCCCCAGGAAGTTAAGCGTGCAAAAGGCCCTCTCTAAAAGGGGGTATCAGTGTGAAAATTTATTAACCCAAAGCTTATAATCATGCTAGTTTTGAAAGTAATCTCCTACCTTTAAGAGTGGGATCTGACTGAGGGAGAGCACAGTGGTATCCCGCTCAGGGTGGTGGTGTGCGGGATGGAAGTGGCAGGGTCGCAGGAAGAGAAGCCCCTGCCATCCTACGGGAACCAGCCAGTACCCGGATGGAGACAAGAGTGCGGAACATCGGAGGGAGGGTCAGGATGAAAAGTTACAACCCGAGTTTGAAATGGCCATCGGATTTGAAGCAACATAAATATACAGTGCAAAGATAGCTTATTTTTTGCCTTGTGATCATACAATTCTTATCACCTTCCGAAACCTTCAGCGTCTCACGTCTATGTCCTCAACATGTAGGAACTTTCAGACAATCCTCAGCCAGACCTGAGTTCCGACTGGAAACACAGTAACAGACCATGAGGAAGTGATCATTACTTCACGTTATTGGCAACGGGAACTCAGCTCAGCGATAATGAGGAAAATAACTTACTCTTTGTAAATATACAGAGCTCTTGGGCGAAGCATTCACTTTCCTGCAATTTGTAGACTAGCAAGTCGAGCGATACAGATTTTAAAATGCAAGTAGAGGACATGGAACAGCAAAAAAATGAGAATGAAGGTGTTGTCACGTACTGGGACAAATTCTCAAGTTGATTGTGATCATAATGTGTATGTAAAATGTACCAGCAAAATCAATTTAAAAAATAAATAAAATGCAAGTTGACACCTTTCCTTTGTAGGTTATGTGCAAATCCCCATTATGGAGTGCAATCATGTTGTGTATATGTAATGTACCAATAAAGATTAAAAAACTAAAAAAAAAAGTTTCACCTTTCTGTATAGCTGAGAATTTCAAGTCATGGATGGTATATGTATTTAACTCAGTGATATGTATTTGTTGACACATTTTTTTGAGTAAAACAAAATCATGTTAGAGAAATGCATTTATTGTTTGATTTGAAGTAAAAAAAAAACTCTGAATTTATTTACATGTAAATATATGTATGAATAGGTGGTCAAAACAGGAAATACAAGATAACCAATAAAAGCCATTTTAATGTGTAATGTTTTGGAGTTTAAAACCTATATAAAGTATTGTACTTATAACTTCATCATAAATAATAATTTCTTTTAGAAAGAAAGAAAACCAAAAAGTTTTCTTCTTTTGGTTGATAAGGAAAAGAAAAGAACTATAACACCCCTGGACAGTATTTGTTCATTCAAATCAATTGAATGAGAATTTGCCTTTTTCCCCCCTGGTTTTCTCAACCTCAGTTTTCTATTCTGAAATTTAAATAAATAAATAAATAATTTTAACTTGGAATGTGATCAGGAATGTCTGAGGAAATTAAAGGTCAAATCAAATGAAACAAGACACTACCAGTGAAACAAAAGCAGTTTCTTAGGGATTCTGATTTTTGTGATTAGTTGAATGGCAGAAATGTGAATTGTGAGAATTGCTAGTATTCTGCTGATCTCTACAATGTTAGAGTGTGTTTATTACATTGTCATCATATTTATGTGTCTGATTGCTGTTTCTGCCTAGTTGAACATTAGAGATTATAAGAAGTCTTTGAAAACAAATTGATAATTATGAAACCACTGGATATGCTTAACTATATTGAATGTAAACACACATATATATTATACGTATAATATATATTACTCAAACACCAATGTTACTGGTTACGCTTTTAGGGAAAAAAGAACTGTAAAACTCTGCTTCTAATAGTATTAAAGGAACCATATATTGAATTATATTAAAATAATGTTTCAGCTTGATTTACACCATTTAGTGAAGTTTAGTGTTCTTAATTAAAATAGTAAACCTTTGTACAATTATATTATTACAGTATAGCAAAAGTGATTCATTGACATTTTTATGGGCTAAATACAAATATAGTGGCTTATAACTTTTGATGCTTTCTCACTATGCATTCTAATATTAGAAGTTACATGTGGTCCTGGCCTATGTGTACACCAGAAAAAAAATTTACAGTAATCTAATTATCAATAAAGCAATTATATAAAATATTTAGGTATCTGAAATAAGCAAAGTTTTACTGACTTTTTAAACTGTTTTTTATTTAAATGAATTCATATTGCTGGTAAACATAATATTCATTCAGTTACTTCTTATTGAATTGAGCTGTGATGGATAGATTTTGTCATTATCAGTGCCCTAGAAAAAGTGAACACATTTCTTTCAAGATCTCCAACAAGCAGTAGAATGTGTTAGAATGAGCATTTGCAAAAGTGCCCAGGTTACCATTTCCATAAAGTAAGTGTGTTCCTACCCAAGAAATGCCACATGCTCCAATTTGAAGAAACTGCATGTTTTAATCCATCAGTAATGAAGTTGTATTAGCGAGATTGTAGAGATACCTGAGAACTCTGTAGCAATGATTTTATTCATCAGACTGTTCAAAGAGCACTCTTCTCTTAGTGTAGATGTGGTCATGCACATCATGGCAACCTCTGGTTTATCCTCCTTTGGCCTGGATAGTACCCTACATCGTAGGATTATGCAAGTTAGCAAGTTTCAAGCATTACCTACAAAGACTTCAATACATATACAGATAGAAGGGAGGAAGGGGCAGCCCAACCTCTATGGTCTGTGCTTGGGTAAATGGTAACCTCTGAGCTATTATCTCCACTCCTAAGAAAAGAAGAATTTAGGTTTACCTGAGTCCCCATTATCCAGGTGGGATTTACAGGGTGGCTGTCAATGTTTTTCTTACTATTACACTGCAATAGCCTGTGACGCTATTGCAGTGTTGATCACACAAGTGTGTGCTCCAGCCTACAGTTTTTCTTTAGTTATCTAAAACCTAAAGCCTACTCTATTATTCAATTAAATACATAAATATATATATTCTTTTTCCTTCCATATATAATTGTTAGAATTCTTAAAAAACACATAAAATGATATTTGAATTGTTTTATGAAATGAAAAAATTGAGGAAACAAATTGTTTTAAATGATAGATTTTTGAAACAGAAAATATTCAAAGGGAAATGGATAGAGGAAAGTAATGAGAGAAAAGAAAAAATATAATCTTATAAAAAAAGAAAGAAAGCATATGTATACAGGGGGTGTGGATGGTAGGGTGGATAAGGAAATAGGTAAAAATAAAAATTAACTCATGTCATATACTGGTACAAATTCCCAATACTGAGTGTGATTGTGATGTGCATATAAAATGCACCCATAAAGAATTCAATTTTTTAAAAAAAGAGTCCTCGCTAAGAACTCTAATATGTGAAATAAGACTAGGATAAAGGTAAATTGTCAGAAAAGAAAAACACGTGAATGAGACTTCTGATGCCTGCAAGTTTATGTGTTCAAGGAACTGGAAAAGTTCAATGGTGAAACCATTAAAAGCCATGTGGAAGGAGTCGGGGATTTAGCTCAGTGGTTCCGGCGCCTGTCTTGTAAGCGCAAGGACCTGGGTTCGATCCCCGGTAACCACATACCATACTGGGCGTGGAGACCCACACCCAGCAGCAACCAGTACCACATACCACAGTGCCGGGCATGGTGGCTCACGCCTGTAATCCCAGCACTCGGGAGGCAGAGGCAGGAGGATTGTGATGTGAGTTTGAGGCTGAGCTCAGGGCCAGCCTGAACCACAAAGGGAGACCCTGTCTCAAAAAACCTAAAAAAAAAAAAAAAAAAAAAAAAAAAAAAAAAAAAAAAATGTGGAGAGGGAGAGAGGGAGATAGAGGGCTAATCATGCACCAATTCAGGACAGGCACAGGTTTTAGATTTTATCTCAAGTAGAATAGCTGAGTATTGGAAAGTTTTGAGCAAGGGAGGTAGATGACCTGATTAATGTCTTATTTTGTTTGGTTCCTTTTTATGTTGGGATATTTAAAATGACAGGACCATAAAATAATATGAAAACATTTATGTTCACAGCAACGTAATTTTAATGCCAGAGCTTCAGTTCAGTGCTTCCCACACACTCTCAAGCATTCTACCATGGAGATAAACCCTTACTCCTACACACTAAAATTTTATGGTAAAATCTTTATGTATTAAAACTTTAAAACAAACAAACACTGCTAGTAGAGTTGAAGTTGCTTAAATTCCTTCCTTCAGAAATAACAGTTAACTTGAAGCTAGTGTTGATTTTCGTATATAGTTTTAAAATATTACCACATGACTGATTATATACTAAAAATAATCTACAGTTTACTTTCATGTTTTATAACTTTACATATGTAGTAGATAATATTTTCAGCCATTTATTTTTTAGCCGACACTATGCTTTTTAAGTTTATTTGAGTATCTCTCTTAAGTTCATTGCTTTTGCATTTCTGTGTAAGAATCTATCACATGCACAGTTTAAAAGAGGCCCAATAATAGTATTGTTTAGCGCAGTTGAATAATCTACCAAGTAAGAAATCAAATTAATGAGGCAGCTGAAAGATTAAAATACCATTTTTTTTTGAGACAGGGTCTCGCTTTATGGTTCAGGCTGGCCCTGAGCTCAGCCTCCAACTCACATCACAGCAATCCTCCTGCCTCTGCCTCCTGAGGGCTGGGATTACAGGCATGAGCCACCACGCCCGGCTCTGTGGTATGTGGTACTGGTTGCTGCTGGGCATGAGTCTCCATGCCCAGTATTGTATGTGGTTATCGGGGATTGAACCCGGGTCCTTGCGCTTGCAAGACAGGCGCCAGGACCACTGAGCTAACTCCCCAGCCTCTAAAATACCATATTTTTAAACTAATAAAGCATGGTTACCAGGCAGCCTAATGTGAGGTCAAGTAATCTTGCCAGCTGTCTGGCCCATCTGTAGGAAAATTTGAATCCATAGTTCACTGTTTTGAATAATGTGTAAAAGGAGAAAACCCAAACTTCTTGTTCCTTAGAACTGTAAATAAATCAGTTTCATATGTGAGAAATATTGATCCATAGTTTTCATGAGCCACCCATGTAACACCCTTTATTTCTAGGGAAGAAATGAAGATAGGGTTAGAGTTCATAGAGATTTGTTAGTATAATTTTTTGAGCAGAAGTTTTAAATTTTCATTAAATCTAACTCTTCAGTTTTATGGCTGTGTTTTATAGGTACTAAGAGATCTTAACCTCAAGGTAAAAAACCCGGATATTGTACATCCATATAATTTCTTAAAGCTGTATAAGACTTACAACTTATTGTCTTAGTCACTTTCTCATTGCTAAACAAAATACCCAGCACCCATAATATAAAGAAGAGATTTATTTTTGGCTTGCTATTTGGTTGGATGTCTCCAAGAAAGAAATGACTTGGTGGAATTACCTGGGCAAAGGGCAGCCAGGATGCAGAGAGTGAAGGCAGGAACCAAAGAAGGAGATATACCCTTCCAGGACACGTCATCAGGGCCTTTTCCCACAAGGCACTACCTCCTACCACATGTAGCTATGAATTCTGCAGTAGATCATCTGCTGATGATTACTATGCTCTCACAATCCAGTCACCTTCCAAAAGCCCTGCCTCTGAGCACACAATTCCTTCGAAGGCCATTGATTGTAATCATAACATTCTGTCAGACTCATATCCATGTTATTATGCAAAACATATTTGGTCCACATTTAAGTTTTGCCCGAGTTTTAACGGTTGAAGCACTGTTGAAAATTCCAAGTCCAAAGTCTCCTCTGAAACGTAAGGCAACTCTTTGCTGTGAGCCCCTATAAAAATCAGAAATAAAGCTAAACCTTGTCAACATACATAGCACAAAGTAAACATTCCCATTCCAAAGGGGGATATAGAAAAAATAGAAAGGAAATTGGACCAAAGTAAAACAGAAACCTCCCAGAACAAATGTTAAATAACATAATTCTGTGTCTAGCAACAGAGGCTAACCGTGGTGAGATTCAAACACCAAATGGCGTAGGCAGCCCTTCCCCTACGGCATTGCTAGTTGTAGCCCTCATGGCCTCTTTCTTCTGATCGGCTCCAACCCCTGCCTGTGGCTTTCCTCGGCATCTGTTCCACATTCCTGGCATCTCCATATTTCTAGGGTCTCCACTGGACCTTCAGCTTCATTCTGATGTGCTGCCTTCTCATTGGTGCACTGGATGAACTCCCGGGTCTTTCTCTGAAGAAAAACTGGAAGCTTTCCTGACCCTACAACTATTCTGTTTTGTATGCCTTTAAAATTTAAACCACATGGATGCTACCAAGGTCAACCACAAGGTGAAGTGGCATCCAAGGTCCCTTGTATCATGCAGAGGATTCTATATTGATTGGACTACTCGTCTTAAGGAAACTTTATTAGTTGGCCTTGAATGAGCTACACATTTTGGGATTCTCTACTGAAAGCAGTCTTTCACCTTTGAGCCTACAAGAGACGGGGTCTGGCTAATTCATAAAGTGCTCTCCTTCCATCTTCCCTATTGTCCTCTTGCAAAACACTTGGCTTCTCTTTAATGCTAATTTTTTTAGCAACCACATTCTCTACAACCCCCACTTTGTGGGTGCTTTCTTTCTGTTAAAACTGGAAATGAGTTATATTTTTAGTTCTACTATTTGTTCCTGGTTCCAACTACGCTTTGGTTAAAAGCAGTCTGCAGTATCCATGCCACAGCCAGATGATTGAGCTGCTTTGAAATTTCCTCCCCCTGAATAATTACTCCACCACCTTTATCTCAGTCTCCTACAAAGTTTTAGGATATGGGCAAAATGTAGACAAATTTTCCTCCAGAATATAGCACCCATCAGCTCTGGGCCAACTGCTAATGGAGTCCTTGTTCCCAAATAAATCCTGAATCTGGCCTTTACTGGGCATATTTCCATCAGCATTCTGGTCTTCTGACCAGAATTGCTCAATGATCTCTGCTTGCTCTGCTTATAGTATACTATGGCTTCTCCAGCTAACTTCTTCAAACATTTAAACCTACTCATGCTTTAGTTCCACAGGCTTCTGAACCACATGGTCAGGAATAGTCATAGAAATGTTCCTACCTTTCTGGTACCAAAAAACTGACTTAGTCACTTTCTTGTCAATGGAAAAAAATAACTCACACCTACCGTTTAAAGGAAGACGTATTCATTTTTGCGCCTGGTTAAGTCATTTGGCCCCAAAGCAGAGAAAGCATGATGGAAGGGTCTGGGCAGAGGACAGCTGCTAATATCATGGTGGTCAGAGCCATGGAAGGAGATATATCCTCCAGTTTATGTTCCACAGTGACTCACCTCTAGCAGACCCCGCCTCCTTCTCCATTTAGCTATAGATTCATCTGTGAATTAATCCACTGATGATTATAGCACCTACTTGATTCAATTATCTTCAAATTCACACTTCTGAACACATATATCTTTTTAATGGATGTTCTAGATCTAACCACACATGCGTTTTCGATGCACTTTAGTATAATGTCAAAAGGAGGACATTCACTGTTTCCTCATATTTTTGTCCAAGTGTTCCAGCACATTTATGGAAAGCTGTCCAGTGAGAAGATATGCAGGAGAGATAACGCAATATGAAGTAACTGTAAAACTTGATGACCAAATCAAAAAAGAGCTAGAATAGTCTTTTTAAGTCCTAGTATATGACAAAATAAATTCTCTGAATAAACTTCCTATTGGCAAAAAAAAAAAAAGTTGGGCAAACTATCCTAACTTTTAAATATTTTGCATGCATTACTAACCACAATTACTCACCATAATAGACAACATTATTTCTGTCTTCCTCCTTCTGTATTTTGGTACCCATTATCCTCCCTCTCAAGATCACCATCATCTCCTGTAACCTAGCCTGGAGTAATATCTGTTCTTTCCACTTCTGTATTCAACATTTTTTGGTCTCTATAAATTGATATGGACAAGAGATTTTACCTTGATTTGAGTTTTATACATCGCATAATATGGAATTATAATACCGTACCCCATAAGCTAATAATAAGTGCAAATGTTTTATGTCAATTAAAAAGTAAAAAAAAAAAAAGAGTAAAGAGAAGAACTCTCTGAGTGCATTGCTGAATTAATAGACAGAAGGATCCCTACATATCAAAGAATAAAACAAAGAGCGACACTGTGTAACACAATTAAATATCGAAGATTGCTTTTGCCCTGAAGATTTTGGAAGAGCTCATGAAATCTTAAGCTTCTGCACTGACAGATGGAAAGAAAAAGGATAAATGAATGATAAGTATTATGACCTTACCAGGTTTGGGACTCTAACTAGAGACCTTCAAATAAGCCTGCGGCACAAAAGAACAATATTTTTTAAAAAAATCAGGAATAGGATAATTATCCAGAAGACATGGTAAGGAATATCACATAGTCATACTTAAATCTGTCAAGAGGGTAATAAAAATTATCCTTTAGAATTCACAGCCAAAAGACAGTCTACAAATGAATTTATTACCTAAATTAATACTGCTTATGTGGTCTGTGAAAACTCAACATTAAAAAAAAATCACTTTAGAGGCATTTTGGGTGAGGTAAAGCCAATTTCCCAAAGCAAAAGTGAGTTTTATTCAAAAGAATACAATTTTTAAAATATAAAAAGTTCTAAGAAAATGAATAATTTATACTATCAAATCACAAAATGCTCAAGAAAATAAAACACTGAAACCAAAAGCAACGGGAAAAAGAAGAAAATATATTTTGCTCAATTATAAAATATTGAGATTATGAGACAAATCAACATGCTAGAAGTAAATAAAAGATAGTTTTCAAATGTGGGAAAGAGGAAAGGCTTTAAAATAAAAGGTCAAGAAAATTTGAAAACAAAAAAAAGCTTTAGAAACTTAAACTATAATAGCCAACTGAGAACCAGAGATAAAATGAAAATAGGAAAATGAAATAAACCAAGAAAGACAAAAGCAAGCATCTCTAGTTACATACTGTTTCATAAATTGAAAAATATTTGTAGTTTAACCATTGTTATTTCTAATTCAGAAAAATGGAAAATTGAAAAGAAAATAGAAACACAACTTAGGAGGTTTCCTTCTTAGTGGTGCCTTCTTGCAGTTTCAATATGCTATCAACCACTTTCCAGGAATCCCTCTGGTTCCTTGCTCCATTTTGCATACCTTTTCTTTGCCCATCACCTGCCCCTGAGCAAAGATTTCTTCTAGTTGTTTTCACAGTACTCATTGAGTTAGTGAGAGAGTACTGTAGGCTCATTTAAAAAAAAATAAATAAATGAAGACAATATTCATTACTATTTAAAGGCACACAAGTCTCAGATGAGGGAAAATTTGAAGAAACATGAGTTAGAGGTAATCAGAAGTGGAGTATAGTCCCCAGGGACAAAGTGGCGCAGGATCTCACTTACGTGAGAAAGAACAAGGCTGTGAACACAAAAGAGCCATTTCCCAGTTTTAAGAGAAGAAAAAAGTGCGCAGAACATGAGTTTCTGGCTAAAATGGGTCTGAGGATGAAGGACAAAGAAAGGAAAGAAGAGCTAGTTGAAGAGCTAGTTGTCCCTGAAAATATTCTTATCAAATTTACAAAGTAGAACGCAGATCTCATTCATGATTGTGGCCTTTATGCAAACTTCTGAACTTCGGCAAGAACAACCAGCTATTTTAAGGACCAAGCCTTTTCACCTGGAGAAAATAGAGTATCATTTTGTAGAACCAAGAAAGGAAGGGGATATGTTAGTGGGTAATGCAGGCCTAACGACACTGCCATCCTAAAGTTGGTCTGCATTTGTTCTTTTCCTGAAAGTGTTGACATGTGCTACATAAAGTGATAAGAGCTGGTTATTAATTCTATATCAGAAATCAGAAGCGATTTCTTCAGTTACCACCTAACAAAACAAAACTTGTAATGAACGTTAGAAAATGTTTTTATGCTTGAATGAATTTTGAAATTTGAGGATTTTATCATCATGATGACATTTTCATGCTTATCATTTCAATTTTTAAAGCAGAATTTAGATTTTGGCTGGCTAAAATCCAAGTCATGTCCTTGTTAGGAATATAAGCATTCAAATGTAATCATTTCTTTTTTAAAAGTAGAAAAGGTAAATGATGTACTTTATAAAAACTCTTGAATTTCTCTAGACAAGAATTCCCTGGAAGAAGACACATAAGGAAGAGAGTTTCTTTTTTTTTTTTAAAAATCTTTATTGGTACATTACATATACGCATCATGATTGAACTCCATATTGGGGATTTGTACCAGTATAAGACACAACTTAATTCTCATTTTTTCCCATAGCCCTACCCACTTTACCACCCCCCTATATAAATAAAATTTGTTTCCTTTCTTTTTTGTTATAATCTCATTATTTTTCCCCCTTCACCCTATTTTACTTTGAGTATTTTCTATTTCCCAATATATAACATACAATTCTAGGACTCATTTACGTCTTTATTTTCTCATACCAGAGAAAAGATGTGATATTTACCTATCTGTGACCTATTTATTTCACTTATGAGGATATCCTCAAGGTATGTCCATTTAAGTAGAAATGATTCAAACTTATCATTTTTTATGGCAGAGTAATACTCCATTCTGCAGAAGAACCACAGCTTTTTTATCCGGTCTCCAGTTGATGGACATTTGGGTTGTTTCCAAGATGTAGCAATCATAAACTGAGCTGCTATAAACATGGGTGCACATATGTCACTGTGATATGAGTCTTTTAATTCTTGTGTGTATATACCTAGCAGGGAAATGGCTGGGTCAAATGGGACCCCCAATCCTAGCTTTTTGAGGAATATCCAAACTGATCTCCACAGGGGTTATACGAGTCTACAGTCCCACCAACAGTGGAGAAGGGTTCCTTCTCCACAGCCTCACCAACATTTGCTGTTGGCTGATTCTGAAATGGCAGCCATTCCATGTGGAGTGAGATGAAACCTCAGTGTTGTTTTCATCTGCATCTCTTGAATGACTACGGATGTTGAGCATTTCTTCACATGCTTCTTAGCTGCTCTTACTTCTTCCTCTGAAAAATATCTGTTCATTTCAGATGCCCATTTTTGAATTGGGTGTTTAAATTTGGGTGGGCTGATTTTTTTCAGCTCTTTATATATTCTAGATAGTAACCCTTTGTCTAGGAGCAGCTGGTAAAGATTTTTTCCCACATTGTTGGTTGCCTTTTTGCTCTGTTGGTGGTTTCCTTTGCTGTGCAGAAGCTTTTTAAAAGAATGAGGTCCCATTTGTTGATTTCTTCCGCCAATTTCTGTGCTATAGAAGTTTTGTTCATTAAGTCTTTCCTAAGCCAATGTAAGGAAGAGAGTTTCTAATTAACTTCACAGCTAAAAGTTATCCCTTCTGAACCTGGAAATAACATATAGAAAAGCTCCTAGAAATAGAGCAAGAAGACGGCTAATGAGGGTGTATCTAAAAACGTCATGGCACCTGAATGTAGGTGGGTATGATTTTTCTCCAGGGGTGCTAAAACAGAATTGAGTAACAAGCTGAAAATCTGGATGATATGGCTTTGGAAGATGAGTACAGAACAAAGTTGTATGCTTTAAAATATGCACAAAAACATTTCAAGTTTATATCTGTGTAGAGAAGAGCCCAATGTAGAAAACAGTTGCAGTGCTGAATAAAATTACAGTATTTCTGGGATTCTTTCATTTTTATTTTGTTTTTATTTTGGTTGGATGAGACAGGGTCTTGCTGTATAGTTCAGGATGGCCTTCAACTTCCATGTAGCCCAGGCTGGACTCTAAGTCATGGTCACCCACATGCATCAGACTCCCAGCGCTGGGGTTGTAAGAATATGCCCACCAGGATGGCTTTCTTGGGTTCTAATACTGCTGTTCAAAAAATTTCTTCACCGACTTTTTGTTAATAAACAAATTTGTATTTGTGGACTGGGAAGAAAACAATAAAATACTTTATTCTAAATACTTCTACTCTCCCTTAGTACATAGTATCTTATTTTCTTGAGTTTTTCTCCATGTTAACAACATATCACTAGTCAGACTCAAATGATATCTTAGCTGCCTACTGTTCTGAGTTGTAAATGTGTTTAATATCAACAAATTTGCATTTTCAAATAAAAATTAATTGCATCACTCTCAGACTTTTTACTGATTCACAGATGCCTTGTGATGTGATATCTACTTTAATTTGGTTCAGAGTATCATCTAAAAGAAATATGTGAGAGAAACTGAATCTACAAAGAGAAAAGGCCAAATCCTACATAAAGTAGAAATCTGACCTGCACCCTGCAACAGCCTGTTCCAGAAACCAACTCATTATCTGCAAGAACTCACCAGTACAATCATTACTGTAAGTAATCTAGATGTACAGGAAGTCCCACTGCTGTCTGTAGTTACCAGCCCAGGAAGCCAAAGAATAACTTGGTAACAACTGGCCAGAAATGGCCAGGATGTGATTAATGACTGACAGCATCCTGAGGATGGAGTTGCACTTCCAACTTACAGACATCCAGAGGAAGCCATAGTTAATCAAATAGAAACCTTTGCATCTACAGAGCCCTAAGTCAACACTCTGGATTCTGGGCACTTGAATCTTTCTTCTGCCTCTATACAGCTTTCCAATCCCTCTTCCTGCCTTCAAGTTTTAGCTGAGACCCAAGTGATGGTGGTTGACTTCCTGGGAACAGTGAATTGGAATATTTCTCACAGTGCTTGATTTTTTTTTTCATTTTTAAATAATGTCCACTCCATCCAGTTCTTGCATCACTGATTTTTTTCTTTGACAGGGCTTTGTATTTCAATTCCTCTGTGTAGATCTTTTCTCTTCTCTTTATACTCAGTTAAATACTACAGAGCACTTGAAACTCAGCTACGCCATTCCCTTCAAAGGATTCTCGCTAGTCAAAACCATGTCACCAGGTCAAATCCCCTAGCACGAAGCCCTTCTTTGAAGATATTAAAATGGTTTTAGTCAATAATAATAGTCACGAATAATCTTCTCCACTCTATTTTAAGATTTCAATGCATTTTGCACATTCTTGTGTTGAGATCCTAGCATGGCACATAGTAGGTCCTCAGTAAATGTGTCTCCTGACTTGCCAAAAGATATAAGATTCCTGCACTACCACTTTATCCAAGGAATATACCATTTAATAACAGGCTCTAGGAATGATTGGGCCTAGGATGTTTTCATCTTTCTGAACCACTTTTTTTTAAAAATTTTCAAATCTTTGTTGGTACATTATGAATACACATCATCATCCCATTCAACATTGAGAGTTTGTACCTGAATATATGACTTGATTCTCATTTTCCCCTTCCTCCACTGACCCTGAAACCCTCCACCCCTTATATACATAAGCATCGTTTTCTTTTTTTTATTACTATCACATTCTTTTTCCTTCTCATTATTTACCCTTACACCCTTTCCCTTTAAATATTTTCTATTTCACAATATCAACTATATATACTAGAACTCATTTACGTCTTCATTTTCTCATACCAGAGAAAAGATACAATATTTACATATCTGTGACCTATTTATTTCATTTAGGTCTTGAAAGTATATCCATTTGAATAGGAATGACTCAGTCTTATCATTTCTAATGGCAAAACAATACTCCATTCTATAAAAGAACCACTCACTTTTGATGCAAGTAAGGGTATTAGTTTAAGACCTCTGACACAGTGCCTCATTGAAAATTTCAGTAAGATCCTTTGATCCCCATAAGTATCTATGTCTTATCCTAGACAGGATAGACTTTATTTGCTTAATGACTCCAATATTATTGATAATCCTTCTTCAAGAAGTTTTGATGTTCCCCAAGGCCTAGGCCCATCTTCTCTAGTTCTTGTATCTTTTCCCGGAAGCTTATTGTAATTATTTATTTATATTTCTCTCTTCCCATACCATAAGTTTCCCAAAATAAAAGCCTAAGTTTCATTTATCTCACACAAAGGAAGCATTACATATTTATGAAATGGATTACTGAGTCACATTTGATTAGTTATTATGTACTAATCAGGTTCAATCACACCATAGCTGTTGGCTCATTTAATCCTCACAGTAACCATATGTTATATATTTTCTTTTTTTTCAAGATAAGAAAGATAGGTATGAAGAGGTGAATAACCTTGTTTAAGATCACATAGTAAATAAATAGAAAGATATTCTTTGAATTCAAACATGTTACACCCTGTATTCTGTAAATTTCATGGCATGTTGAAAATAGACTCACATTTTAACTTTGCTATCTATAGCCCTAGTGTGTCTGATTTCCTCTTTGCTATTCCATGTAGTTATTCCTATCTCTGAATTTTTTTCCCATAACTATGGATGCCATATTTAAAGAATACACATAAATTAATGAGCTAAAATATGTCATTCCTCATATATTTATTTTTTAAAGTTACGTTCTTTCTTCAGACATAAACTATCACTCTTTAAAATTCAGATCCCTTAAGAAATTTATTTATGGGCCGGGGATATAGCTCAGTGGTTCCGGTGCCTGTCTTGCAAGCTCAAGGACCCCGGTTCAATCCCCGGTAACCACATACAATATTGGGAGTGGAGACTCAGGCCCAGCAGCAACCAGTACCACATTCCAAGTGCCGGGCGTGGTGGCTCACACCTGTAATCCCAGCACTTGGGAGGCAGAGGCAGGAGGATTGCTGTGATGTGAGCTGGAGGCTGAGCTCAGGGCCAGCCTGAACCACAAAGCAAGACCCTGTCTCAAAAAAAAAAAAAAAAAATCATTTAAAATTGCATGCTAAACATTACATTTTAATATTTGTTTTATATTCCTGTACATTTCTATTTAAAAGAAGTTACCAATTAATAAATTATTTTCAGATTTACTTACTGAAGTTGTATATGAGTATCTATATTTATATAGACATATTTTTAGATGATTTTCTGATGAATTAAGACCTAATGGTAATTTAACATCAGAGAACATCAGAGTTTACTGTTGACATTAATATGATCAAATATAATGCTGCTTAAATAACAGCCTAAGTTCACGCTGCGCAAATAAAAACCTATTATTCACAAAATATGAAATGTCTATTAAATGTAGCCTGGAATTTGTAAATTGATGCATGTCAACACATGAAGAAAACACTACCCTTTACTGCTAAGAGATTTTTATTAAACATAGCATGAGATTAAAATGGCAGCCAGAACAGTTTATTCTTTCATATTAAATGAAAATATAAAACTATTGCCTGTATTTAAAAAGATAATAAATGTTTTGCATTCCTTTTTCTAAGTACAGTACATCAGCTAGAATTCAGCTAGTACATTCTATTATAAATAGATCTGGATATGAAAAGGAAAAAAAAAGAAGAAAGAAATAATGGTTCTTTTCTCATAAATTATATTTCTTGTGCTTCCTCATCCAGAATAGAATGAAACTCATGTTGATTTTTCATTCTTACCCTAAAATCTTAGAATACCTAAAATATACTTCAATTATTCCTTTCAGTTACTCACTTTCTTTGCATAAAAGAATTTATAGATACTTTGGTTTATGTAATTCTTTAACATCTGGTAAAGGCTATAAAGAGATAGTTTATATAATCCTGTAAGGGAAATAGACTGAGAATAAACTAGGGCTGTATTCACCAGCCAAAAATGAGAATGCCAGACAAAGGCATCTTGCCAATAGCTCCCTTCTTCACTCTTCTTTGAGAACTAAAATCAAAGACAAGGCGTCTGTATGTGCAAGGCATGCACTCAGCACTGCAATGCAGTGTGCACCATCCCCAAGTGGAGGACAATGAAATGTCTTGTCTTTTTATTTAGTATCACCCTAAATAAATGCTTATGATGAGGACTGGGACACTCTATGTAGCATGCAGATTTTAACATATTCACTGTTAAGACAGAAGACTGGGGAATGCAAAAAAAGTTCTGTAGGAAAACTTCCAGGTCAAAGGTGTTGGATAGAAAACCGTTAATGAAGACAACAGAATATTTACTTGATCCAAACAGTGTTTGTGACTTTTAGAGCAGAGAATTTCACATCCCTAATTTCATTTAACCCAAGATGTCACCATTTATAGAACACTCTTTGATTTGTGACGAATCTGAAAAAGTGTATTTGAGAAATTAGAAAATATCTGAATTTTGGCTTCTGTAATTTGAAAGATTTGGCTGCTCCAGGCCTGAGGAGATACATGGTAGGAGTCACCCCTCTGGCCAAGCTTTTGTTTGCTGTACTTGAAAGATCTCTGTTGGCACTGACTACTTCCCCTCCCCCGGGCTTTCTCCGTTGGTCCTTTTCTCATTGTCATTTCTTGGATCTGATTTAAAATGTAACTATGACTCACACCCTGAGGATCTTTGTACCTGCATCGTAATTTCAATCCTCTGTCCCAAGTTCTGAGCCCCTAGCTTCACAACTGTCGATCCAAGTGCCTGGAAATAGCCTTCTTTGCCTAGGAAGTTCACATGCTCCAAAAAAGGTCCAAATTGACTTAATTATTTCTCTGATATGAAGTTTCTCATTTTTTGAATTATTTTAAGAAACACTTTCATTTGTTTAACAGTGTCTAACACTCTTCCAAATGCCTTAGCAATACAAGATTGTACTTCCATTGAAACAAGAACCACATTGTTTTCATGTCTTTCTCCAGCTCTTTGGCATAGAAAATATATTTAATAATGCTTGGTAAGGAAACAAATAATCAGTCAATGCATTAATGAACACAACAAATGAAACTGGCTACATGGTAAAAGAGCAGTGTGACTGACTGACTGATTTTAAGTAATTTTAACTTTGCTTAGAGGCAAGTATAATACTACACGGAGTGGAAAAAACTTATATTCATAATGTACCAATAAATATTTGAATGAAAAATTAAAAAGTAAATTAAATTTAAAAAAGAAAAACTCAATTTTTAATGGTCCTTGACATCAAGTCACTCAGAGTTCCTTTAAAAAAGTTTCTATGGCAGAGCATTTATTACAGCAAAAAGTGGCAACTAAGTCCTTCCCCTCCCCAGCAGCTGAAGAGTGTATATCTGCTTTGGTTAACGTTTTGGAATTTAATATATAACTAAGAATAATGATTTATGGGGAAAATGTGCAAAGCCAAAGAATCTTGGATATTACACAGGAGGAGACAGTTCTTTAGGAGAAAAGAGTAAGTAGAAAAATAGATTGATTTTGTGGATAAGACATTGTTGGAAAACTTTTTAATTCTTGTGAGAATAATCTCTCTGTTATAATTTATGAACAAAATTCAATAAAGAGATGAAATGATTCAAGCACACATTTTAAATTTTCAGATTCCCTATTGATCTCAACCTACCAAATTTCTTACATGTAGCAAATAATTTGTTTGCAAAATAAACAAATGTTATGCTACTGTTTGATATGAACATTGATAGATAACATAAATCAATCGATCATTTTAAACTCAGCTGTTTAATATGTTTATCTGGGAAGCTTTTAACAATACAGCAAGTCTAATTTAATTGTTAAAGTGGTGGGACCTGGACACTGCAAGCTTTTAAGTTCTCCCAAGTGATGTAAGTGTATACTATGAAACACTGGCTTAATCACTGAGACATTTATTATTTTTGAGACCGTGAAATGAGTGTGGAAATATGAAACACAGGCCAAAGAGGAAAATATGTGAGGCCCAATATTTAGGCCTTAGCAGAGGAAGGATGTGCATGATCCTGGCTGAGGAGAAAATTTTGAAGAGTGATAAAAACAATGAAGTAAATGTGTTGTCACTGGAATAGGTGATCAATGATTGTGGTAAGAAGGAGAAAAATTCTGAAAACTGCCCACTGATTTGGCAATTAGAAGATTGTTGCTGATCTTAGTAAAAAATATTTTTTGTAAGTAGATACAGAAGAGATTGAAGAGCAAATTCAAATGATAATTAGGAGAAAATAAGCATTGATTATGTTTTTGAGATGAAGAGAAAGAGCAGTCAGTGGATAGAAGCGCCTCTGTGTGTGTGTATGAAGACTTGGCTAGAGGAGACCTCACTATTGCTAGAGACTTGCAGGAAAGGCCTTATAGAAGACATGTGAGATACAGGTATGATAACTAATGAATAAGGCTGAAGAGAAAATAAAGGCAGGTGGGCTTTGGTTCAGGTGGAAATGGAGACCTTGAATAGAAGGGTATATTTACATTTTGGGATTAGATGTATGTAAGGAGAAGGACGTGGATAAAGGTATGTACAATTTTATAGGAGATTTGAAAGAGTATCATACACAGAACTTTTGGGAAAATATATGTGACAAACCTACTTACTGAGACAGTAGGGATTTATTATGAGACTGGAGAAACACATGTTAGGGAGAAGAATAAGAGAGTGCTCAGGTACAAGTTACAGCGAGTATCCAGTCCCTGCTGGCATTCTGAATAGTTAGCAGTTTCCATGTACATGGTTATGCGATATTACACAAGCATGCACACTTATGCTTAATCTTAGGGTAGTTCACAGCCACAACATAGGTTACAGGAGCTCAAGATTTCTGTAAATCTATCATTATTCAGAATCCTGCGCCAAAATCCAGAGGGAGACCCAGAGAGAACAATAGAGGGGACCTCTCTAACACAGCGCTGTTAAAAACTGAATGTGACCCACCTTTCTAATTTAAAATTTTCAAGGAGCCACACTTAAAAGTTAGACGACACAAGTAAAATTTAATAACACCTCTCATTTAACCCAACACATCTAAAATATTATCATTTCAACATATAATAAATATACAACAATTTATTACAATGATGAGACATTTTGCATTCATTTTTCACTTGAAGCATTTGCAACCTGGGATGTATTTAAAACTAGCCTAACTCCACGTTAAGTATGTTTCTAAGACTCAGTAGTTGTATGTGACAGGTGGCTACCACAGTAGACAAAGCAGAGTGATTTATTAAGAGGATCATGCAACGGTCATATGAGAAAAGAAATGTGTTAAGGACAACACAGCTAGAAGTTCCTCAGATATTGGTGGGTCTTAGGTGCCACCACAAGACTGTGAATTAGGTACCAAAGAACTGGCTAACCAGAGGAAGAGAGGGAAGAACGATCAGGTATGTCATAGGGTCTTTTAGAGGGTTACTGGGAAAAGACTTTGCTCATTCTTATCTACTACATTCAAGATATCTATATCAGATGACTTAATATATTCAGGGAACTTTTAACAGATTTTTCAAGTTATTCTTTTAGGTACTAAAATTATGCCTGTCATTTCGTCTAGCTCTAATCACTTCACTGTTCCAAATTCACCTCATTCTGTAAAGAAAATGTTACCAAAAAAATTCAGTTTTAGGGATGGGGACTTAGCTCAGTGGTTCTGGCACCTGTCTCGCAAGCGCAAGGACCTGAGTTTGATTCCCCGGTAACTGCATACAATACTGGGTGTGGAGACTCACGCCCAGCAGCAATCAGTACCACATACCACAGTGCCGGGCATGGTGGCTCACGCCTGTAATCCCAGCACTCGGGAGGCAGAGGCAGGAAGATTGTTGTGATGTGAGTTTGAGGCTGAGCTCAGGGCCAGCCCGAACTACAAAACAAGACCCTGTCTCAAAAAAAAAAAAAAAATTTAGTTTTACATTTAAAAAGGTATGGTGTGTAAACATATACATACACTAGAGTATGATGCTCTTGTGGTCAACACAAAGTCCTCTGGTGAGGCATGACTAAGAAAGCATGGCATCGTCAGAATCAGACACAAGCAACTTCACCTCCTGTACTCTCTACTGTCAATCAATGCTTTGCTGTTATTTCAGGGAGAAAATAAATGTTGAATGGACAAGGGGATTTAAGATTGATTTTCATTATATGCTTCCACATACTCCTTGTTTCCCATAAAAAACAATGATGGAAGTTGTTTCACTTCAGAATTTAATTGGCACTGGAAAGAGAAAACGAAACCCTGCTTCCTTGAGATTACAATTATGATGGCATAGTTTTTAAATGTCTTGATCATGTTGTCATCTGAGAGTCACCTCCCGGAGAGATTTCAAGGCACTTGGCTGGATGCCACCCAGGAGGGATTTTAGGTCCATTTACTCATCACGGTATCTCCGAGACAGTAATCAGGTCTTGGCTATGTGATCAAAAAGTAAGCTAAAAGTTTCCAGAAACATTTTTAGACTGCTGCATCTATTCATGAAGACTACTCAAAAGACAGGCCCATTCCAATGTCTGCTAAAACGTGGACATTCTTTTGTTCTCAAAATCCAATCATTACGAAACCATTGTGTGGCTTACTGATAGCAAAAGGAAGGTGAATAAAAGCACAACAAAAACAGCAACTATTAAAACACATTTTGGGAGTTTAGGCAGTTATTGGCTTGTGGTTCTGAGTGATACATTATGATAAATATAAACTTTTACTTCTTACCACTGGTATTTTGCCATATGGTGTTGGATTTGTGTTTAGCCAAAAATTGCCAGATGGCACTGAGAAGCCAATTGCTCACTATGCAAGAACAATGACAGAGACGTGCCGCAGAAACCAACAAAGCCCCGGCAGTTATCAGAACAGCCCAAAACTCTCACGAGCACCTTTGTCAAAGTTTTATAATTCATGATTTACAGATCCTAACAGTGTTCCTGGGGATCCCTCTGGAAAGACAAACACGTGTGCTTGAGTTGTAACCCCAGATACAACTGAACTTTTTGTCACCAAGTTTTCAAGACTAGTACTTTAAGTTTCTTTTGTGTACCTCCTATTCTTCCATCAGATGGTAAAAGATTGCCTTTTCACATTAACTCTTGTTAATTAAATGAAAAGGAGAAACATTGCCCAAGGAATCCAAGGAGATTAGAAGTTTTCAAGGAAAACTTTCCATTCATAAGTAATTCTGCTTCTAAGGAGTTTACACTGTTCTTCTAGAAGATGAGATGTTCATGTTATCTGGGAATGTTCACACAGAATAGTTAGAAAATTTGTCATTAAAAATGAATTAAGAATTAAGTCATAAAGCTTATGTACACAGGGGGTAGGGGTTGTAGGGTGTGTAGGTGAATGGGAAAAATGAGAATCAAATCATGTCGTATACTGGTACAAATTTTCAATGTTTTTGTGATCATAATGTGTATGTAAAATGTACCTATTTCACAATAAATTAAAAAATATAATTAAGTCATGACATAGAACAGATTCTGCTGTTGAAAGTAATGTAAATGTAAGGAGCATGTACCACATGAAGACCCCAATAAGGTGATCCTGAGAGACAACTCTCAATTTTCCAGATGGTCTCCAAAAGAAAAAATTTTTTATTATCATAGATATCTAACCTGACAGCAACAACCACAGGTTCATAATTATTTATAGTGCATGGATTATCAAACTGTCACACTGTTTTGTAGCAATACATCTATTTAAATTGAATTTAAGGAATCTTTTTTAAAAATTGATTTTATTAGTACACTTCATATACACATAGTGATCACAATTGACATTGAGAATTTGACCATGGTAGTGCTGTGGATTTATGCTTTTAATCTTCCCGTTCCAATCCAAACACAACAAAATGGTAAATGAAATACGAAAACCAACACCAAAGCTTATGGCTATATTTTAAACTGTAATTTCTGTGACTCATAAATAGAACAGAAATAAGCTAGCTACATGGCGGGGCTAACGCTGTGGTCCTGCAGGGCATTGTGCAAGTAGAGCCCTACAATGTGACAAGGCAAAATTTGCCAAATACAGTGTAGGGAAAAGGATCCAAGATCCTAGTAGGAAACCTGAATTTCAGATAGGACTTTCTACTCTTGAAAAGAGATGGGAGAATGCTCTGACTGTTGCCTGGGGTTGTGGCTTTTGCAAGCTGCTAAAGGGAGAAAAAGCAACAAACAAGGCAGGACCTGGGCCAAACCACCTGCAGACCCACTGACTAGCTGCAGTGTCTCAGGGTCACTACAGGACAGAAGTCTACCACAGAGCACAGAGACACATTCAGGAGGAAGCCGTTGTCAGTAATTTCTAAACATTAGAACCCTAAGAATAAACCTTCCAAACACATATAGAAATTTTAAGATTAAAAAGAGAAGAAATAAAGTTATATTCACAACAAAATACAAATAATATAGCACCTTAAAATGACTTGAAAGTATTTGCCACCCCTTAAATAGGGGTGTTATTCAGTGGTTTATAGCAATGCTTTTATTTCTTATAATTGATAAAATTTTAAGACTTTGGCAGTATTAATCCTAATGATGACTGTAATGCAAAATAACAGCTGCAGGTTACTCACACACTAGAAAATGGTCTCTCTTGCTAACTTCTGTGTTCCATAGATTTTATTGTTTCTGTCTCTCATGCAGCCACTGTTGTATGTTTTGCTAGCTGCTAAAATAATATTGAACTTATTTCGTATAGAAAGATAACATCTAATGGTATTCAAATACTGAGTGAGTATACCTCTTGTTAGACACTGAAAAGGCCACCATGGTATCAATATCTGAAATTCACTATTAACTTCTTGATGAATATGATGTAGACCACTTTACATGAAATTTTATTTATGGTTTTAGTATTCACCAGCTTGCCTGTTGACGAGGCAAACTTCAACACTTACAACTTTAAAGTGAAGAGGCATATTTTGGCTCACAGTTTTAACAGGGTCAGTCCCTGGGTAACATGTTCCAAGGTAGAAATGGTATAGCAAGGGGACATGAGAAAGGAAAGCTGCCAACCTCATAGCAACTAGGAATTAGAGAGAAAAGGAGGGGTTCAGAGACAAAAATACATCCTTTCAGATTGTACTTCCGCTGACCCACTTTCTGATCAGTACCCAGTTCTGAATGTGTAACTTTTGTGGGACACTTTAGATCTAAACCATAAGATTACAACCCTCCTTCATGTCTAATTCATTATGTAAAATACATTTCTCCCTCTAAGAGTCTCCAAAGTGTTAACAATTGCTATAAAGTCTGAATCCAAAGTCTCATCTAAGACTCAAGGCAAGGTATTAGCTGTGAGTCCCTTTTAGAATAAAAAAGAAATTTAAACATTTTCAACATATATCAGCAGAGAGTAAACATTCCCTTTCCAAAAGAGAAGAATAGAGAAATAGAAATCAGACCAAAGGAAGACTGACACCAAGCAGGGAAAATATTAAATCTTGTTGGAGCTGGTTCTGCTTGAGGTTTTTCTTAGTAGATTTTCCATATTTCTGGCATCTCTAAATTCCCGGGGTGCATCTCCACAGTACCTTCACCTTCACTTGCATAGCTTCATAAATACCCTCCTCAGTAACATACCACCTGGTCCCTCCGGCCTTCTCAAATCTGACCGGAAACTCCTGCAACCCTACAGGGCTTGCATTCCGCATGACTGAAAAGTTAGCAACATACGAATGGTGTCAGTGTCAACCACCAGCGTTATCAGTAATCAGGCCCCCTGGAACCATGATTACAGTGGCTCTCAGAGCTTCTATGGTTGAATTGGGGATACACTTCTCTAGGCAGCATTGAACGGCTAGTACTTGGTGTCCCAGGGACTCTTTTCTCATAGGAGAGGTTCAGCTTTGCATCACTGAGTCTGTAATGCCTGGGGTCTTGCTAAGTTCTGACATGCCCTCAGGCATCTTTCTTCTTGTCCCAAGACAAAGTAATTGCCTTCCTTTTAATACAAATCTTTCCTACAACCCTGTAGTGTTTTTCCCTCCAACTTTGCCAAGTCCCTTCTTTCTGATAAACTTCAAACTTTTCAAATGATTTCCCTTTCCCATTTGCTCCTGATTCAGATAAATCTTGAAATTTCTTTCATCAGATTAATTAGTCTGCCACACTTATCTCAGTCTCCTAAACAGTCTCAGGACATGGGCAAAAATGTAGACAAATTTTCTATCAGAGGATAACAGACAAGGCTCTCCAGCCACCTTTCAGTAGAGTTCTGAGTCCCAACCGAAAGCTCCTGAACCTGGTCTTTACTGTTCACATTCCTACCAGCATTCTGCTCATCTGAGCTCTGACTAGTAGCACATGCTGAGCTCTGCTTATAGCAACCTAAGGCTTCACTAGCTTGCATCTCTAAATTTTTCAAAGTCCTTCTGAACACTAGTTTGACAGGCTTGGTCTTCACAAGGCCAGGAATAGTCACAACAACAGCTCTACTTCCAGTATTATTTTTCTGTATTGGAGCTCGGAGAGAGACTCCTGTACATCCTTCATGCTCACAGCCTTGACGGTGATCCACCTCCATTCAGTCCCCACCTCCTAACTGCAAATTCAGTTGCTGAACTCATCAGAGGATAAGTCCAATGACAAATATAGTGTTCTCATGATTCGGTCACCTTCCAAACACATGAGACTTTTAGGGGACAGTTGAAATCTATTCTATAATGATTATATACATAAATATTTTTGCTAAGTGGAAATAATTGTAAAGAAAACAGTTGTTTTGTCTTTCACATATCAGTACAATTTCCTTCTTCTGTTTTTTTTTCTTAAATAGAAAGTTCCTCAATATTTCCCTCTTAAGAATGATATTTCAGACCAAAAATATATATATTTTTTTGAGACAGGGTCTTGCTTTTGTAGTTCAGGCTGGCCCTGAGTTCAACCTTGAATTCACAGTTAGCAATCGTCCTGCCTCTGCCTCCCAAGTGCTGGAATTAGAGGTGTGAGCCACTATGCCAGTCACTGTGGTATGTGGTTCTGATTGCTAGTGGGTGTGAGTCTCCACACCCGTCATTGTATGTGGTTACCAGGGAGTGAACCTGGGCCCTTGAGTTTGCAAGACAGGCACCGAACCACTATATCTAACCATATAGTTATAAAAAATATCTATACAGTTATAAAAATAACCTCAGTGGCTCTCTGCCAAGGAAAATGACCTTTCTATGCTCAGGTAGTTTGCCTTAGCAGCTTATTCTTGACTAATGGACAATTTTAATGGGATTGAGCCTATAATATTTATAATTATTTTAGCTTGCACATTTGAACTTTAGATTTCACTGACTAAAATTTTTGCAGATAATAATTCTCACTTTCTAGGAAAAAATAGGCTCTGTTATAGAGAGAACAGACAAATGGGGCTATGGTGTATATTTCTGAATTAAAAAACTGTGAGTCCAAGGGTTGGGTCAATGTCTAAAAAATATTTTAAATAGAAAGTTTAGCTTGGCAGTTTTAAAGTAATGATTGATGACTCTACCATTAACGCAGTGGTTTAAACTTATTTACTTTTTGCACTAACATGAAAGATTTCGGGAGAGAGTATCCTATGGGAAAATATGGAATATTAAAACTGCAAGGAGCAGCATAATATTTTAAAAATAAGGAAACCACCTCTCAGCACTCACAGTGCTTTGTAACATGGTGTATACAGAAAATGGAAAATAATTTAAACCAGAACTTAGAGCAGTAATATGTTAACTGCTCCTCTGGTTCTTAACATTTTTTTCTCATTGCTGTTGTTACTTTTAATTTACATCATCGTCCCATATGGTGTATGATACTACATATTATTTGTTATATTTGTTGTGTAGACCTTTAAATATGTAGTCTGCTTTATTTGGTAGGACTTGTCATTAAAATCGTGGAATGAACAATGTCTTCTTGCCTTACAAGAAATTCTTTGGTTTTTCTTGTCAAGTAAGATTCTCTTTCTGATTGTTTTGCTTTCCTTAATTTATTCTGAAAACCAGAGGAGAGGATTTTGTATTTAGTTCTTTGTATTTTCCAAGAATTTTAGAGATGCTTTGCAAGTAGATAAACAATTCTTTGGTTCTCTCAATCCCTTTACTCCCCAATGGCTTAAAAATAAATGCTTTGTACTAAATTGTTATCTCTCTTAACCTTTCCAGTGACAAACAGGACAAGAAATGAAAACTGTTCTTGTGTTCTCTCTGCTCAATCCCAGTTTCCGCCTGAGGAATGGAGAGTCCAGAGATGTGTCTCCTTTCTTACGTGGTGCCTCAGATCATAGCGTATACTGGTGGATTCTTAAGACATCTATTTGGTCATGTAGTGCTCATTCCATTTATAAGATGTGAATTTAAAAAATGGCCAAATTCAGCCTGAATTCTCAATTTAAAATAGTCTCCCCACTTTCTAATATGACTTTTGTAAGTAGCAATAACTACTACTTCAAATTCACCTACAGCTCTTTATCATTAGTTGATATTTGATGACAACGGAAAGTACATAAAATGTACAAATGAATAGGCTCTGAGTTAGATGAAAAATGTGTAGACAATTTTACATTTTAATGGTGAATCTATGACCTGCATGTTTTTCAAGGGTTGTTTATTATAATTAGTTTCGAGAGCGATTCTGATGTTCAGAATATTGTAAGGAAACTTAAGTGGCATTTCTGAAAACAGAAAGGAGAATACAAGCATTTCATTCCATCATCCTGGAAAAACTTGTAGTTTTGTCAAGCACATGTGTTTAACATTCATTTCATGCACCAAAATAGTCATTTATTTTTGGTTACAGAAAAGTGAGAAGTCCTATGATACTCATTAACTATGCAAACAATTAGTTGAGAAGGAAACACTTATAAAGCAAATCTGAGTGCTATTCCAAGCTCGTTAACATGGGCTTTTGTAATTAAGGCGAGCATTTGAATCCCTTGCCCTTACGAACGTGTTCTATGTCTGCTACTCCCATTTATCAGACGTGAACGTAAGAAATATCACTTACTGTTGTTATACAGGTTTCACATGATGATCAGATCGTGAGGACTCCAATTTCATCAGTGGATTAAACCACTGATAAGGTAACAGTGTAATGGAGTTATAGGAAAGTGACAGAAACAGAAGATGAGGCTTAGTGGAAGAGGGTGGTTTTCTGGATGGAAGCATGACCTGGGGGACTATATCTGGTCCTTGCACCTTCCTCACTGTTTTTTTTTCTTTCCTCCTTGCTTCCTGGCTGCCATAGGCGAGCACTTTTCTTCCAGCATGTTTTCTCATCATGTTTTTGCCTTGACAGAGGCCAAAAATTAACCCATGGACTGAAACCTCTGTAACTGCGAGCCAAAATAAATCTGTCCTTTAAGTGTTTCTCTTGAGCGTTTGGTCACAGTGAAAAAATACTAATACTCTTTCTTCAATGGATTGAAAGATCGTGAAATCAAATCAAGTATTTTTTATTTCACATAAATGTTGAAATTGCAATGTGTTAAATGAAATATAAATGGGTAATGACAGCTTTTATTATCCTTTGTATTATGTCAGTTTTTTCTAAGTGTGTGGAATTTGCATGGGGAAAAGAAAATGCAGGAAAGTTAAATGCATTAGCAAGAAATTTGGAGTTTTATTTAACAATCAGTAAAAGACAATTGAGTTTTTCAAGAAAAAAATTTACCTGATTCTGACTTTGCTTGACAATAGTTATTCTGTTGAGAACCATAATGGTGATTGTTAACAATGCAGATATGGTGACCTCACCCTGAGAGGTCATGATCCATCTGGTACGGATGCAGTATTGATTGGATACAGCTGACTCTGTCACCAAAAGTCCAAGAGCTACATTCCAGGATTTGCCACTCTAGACAAAGTAATCTAAATTAAATTAATCAGACCTGAAAAGGTGTTTTGGAAGGGAAGAAACTGGATCCAAGGAGATCATTTCGAAGCCAGCCACTCAAAATGGGGTTGGTTAAGGAAGGGTGGTGAGATAAACTGGACACTTGGCAGAAAAAGAATCTTAAGCCAAAATGCCAAACTTATGTAACAAGATTCTGTTAATAAGATTCAAAGTTATTCATATTAAAATATGAGTGACTGGCTGATATTTTTGGTAGTGCAGATGAAAGCTAATAAAAGCTCAGAACTGGGCAGTGGCAGAGAGAAAAAGAAGAATTAAAGAGAAAAAGACTAAGAAAGGATGTACTAGGTGATTTAGTTGTCGACCGAGAGGTCCTCTCTCTCTCTCTCTTTTTCTCTTCTCTCTCTCTGTTACTCCAGAGGAGCAGGCTTTGTTGATTATCACAGATAATTTTTCATGAGACCCCTGGGACTCAGTACACGTTCCTAGGGCAGACTTCAGTGTGTTTTAAAACTAAGGAATAAGCACTCACCTTGGCTGCGCCCTCTGTTTTCCTGTCTGGTGCAGATATGGTATATGAGTTTTCCCCTTAGCAGGCTGAATAACACATTTCAGAACAGCTGCAAGGCTGAGACACTTTCAAACAACCATCTGGCTTTTCTTCCCACCCTGGTGAATATAAACATGGAGATGACAGAGAAGGGATGATCATCAGATTCAAGTTGGGAAAGCAAGATGGGATTTTTGAGGGTAAATAAAAATCCAGCGGAATTTGGCCTATAGCACTGGGTCTGTTTAAAAACGCTCTCTGAACACAGTGGCTTCCAGACAAATCCAAAGGTATTTATTCCTTTTTTGCCTACACAACTTTCATTCTCAAATTAAATAAAATTGTTGAAGTAATGCTAAGATACTGTTTCTGTGATGATGAAATACATGACGGCCCACTGAGCTGAGTCTAGAAGTTCGTAGCTGCACAGATGCCTCACTAATTATGTTCCTAATGTGACAAGAAAAAATATACTGTAATTTTGATGTACAGTCATCTCGTGAACATGACATTAGTACAGAACTTAGGGGTGCCTGTGTCACCCAGAGAGAGAGGCTGGACTAAATACTGAGCGGTACTGAGCTAGCAGAGGGGCTCTATTAGCACAATGGCAATTTAGAAGCTGGAGGCTCCGAATTTCCTCTCAGTAGTTATGTCTAAACATAATTAATCAGTTGCTTCTCACAGTAAGTGACACTAATTAGTTGCACTCTAATTGCATGTACGGAGCAATATTACTCCATGCTAAGTGCTCTGTAGAATAATGACAGGAGATCTTTAATACATTATCACAGATTTCTATGCAATCACAATTTTTCCAGTGGAGCAAAAGGAAAATATTGTGAGCTATTTCACTGGGAATCAATAAGTTACTTACATTAACTATTAAGAGACTTACTGAGTTCCATTCTTTATGTGATTAGAACAACATATATTTTAAGATGTAGATGTTGAAACTGCAAGTATGCCCTTTGATATAGGTACGTTCTTCCTTGGTGATTTTTTCACTCCCAAAGGTAGTTACTTTAAATTTTGCTGAATTTTATGAATTTCCTGGAATCAAACATATAGAGCTGACCTTACCTGGCAAACAGAAGAAAAAGTAGTAACTTCCAGTCTGACCTCACCTTCAGATTTTCTGTCTTTTCTGGTTGCTTCTTTCTTCGTGTCATATTCTCCCTCTCCTGCCCCATGAAGGTCTATCTTCAGATATTTGACAGTGTTTGTTATGCTTAAATATTTGAATTGCCTATGCAGTGATTAAGCTTCTTTCCAGAAGCTTCTTTCAAACATTTGTGATTCTAGAAAACTGTGCTTTGAAAATGACTATAAATGATTACTGAAGAGAGAAAATGTTCTTAGGTACTCCATCAGTTAAGGCTTAAAAGGTAAAGAAAACCGTGTGAGTTCTGAAGAAAGAGCCAAGACAAGACATAGAACAGCAAAGGAATGGAGACCTCTATGTGCATGAAAGCAAAGGAATGAGAGTAGGCACTGAAAAGCCAGTGATGTAACTATTTCTTTTCTTTTGACTGCCTTGTTCCTAAAGATTTTAATTACTCTGATTTTGTATGGATCCTATTTTCTCTTTCTTTTGAATTATTGTTGTTTCCTTATACTATTTAAGTCGAAGAATTCCTTGTTTCTCCTGAGAGCCCATTTGTGCTTCTCTTGTGGTTCTTTTGAGTCTGAGCTTTTTCTCAGAGGATACTCTACCTCTTCCTGCGTTTGCTAAGTCATTCTATAAAGTCTGAGAACTTTTATTCCGAGGTTTAAGTCATGCACATTTTAGATATTCTTACAAAAAAAAAAAAAAAACCAACTAATGGTCAATTAAGAACTTAGCTTATGAACAAATACAAGGATATTTCCCAATAAGGGCTTCCCGAGCTTTATAAACTTTTGTTTATTAGACATATGGACCCAGAAACTAGTGACAATGATTACTTTGGCAGGGGCGAAGGTAGAGAAATGTAATGGAGTAAAGAATAGCAGAACATTGACTCCCAGGGCGATGTCAGAATTTCTATTACAGGTGTTTTAGTATGCTTTTATGTTTAAACCATATGTTTGTATTAATTATTCAAAAATAGGTAAATATTTATGAACATTAGAAAATAGGTAAAACAAAGGAAATCTATTAAGAGAAGCAGAGTGTAATTCCACTGTACAAAATAACAACGGCAAGACCATTACACCAGGGTTTTATAAAACACCTCACCTGAATCTTTATCAGTGCTGATTCAGTGTGACTATGGTTCCCATCTCGGTAGAGTGGCTGTTGGACCCCAAAATGGAGGAAGACACAGTGACTGAATGGAGTCAGCTCAGGTTGAAAAACTAGTGTCACCAGATTATGATAAGGAAAGGAAGTCTCCAAGAAACAGCAAAGAAGGAGCTCATTCACACTGACCTGTATCTCCAACTCATTTAAAATTTTCTCTTAATTTTGAGACAGTCTCAGTAAGGGGGCCAGACTGGGATCGACGTGGGACTCTCCTGTCTCAGCCTCCCAGGGTGCTAGAATCATGGGTGTGTGCCCCCACTCCCAGGGAGAGATGTGTTTCTGTCACTAAATTCTGTGATACTTCCTCGTAACTTCTCGTTGGTTTAGGGTGGAACCAGATGAAACCTAGTCATTTACGATGGTGGTGGGCCCTCCTCTGACTGTCCTACGCAGCCCATCTGGATTACCAGCTACTAATGTCACTCCTGACAGCAGAGAAAAGGGAAGAGCAAACTGAGCTCAGACTTGAATAAAACTAAGTATTCCAGACAACCAAGGATACATATGAGAAGCTGCATCTACATCCTGGTATTACGTCTTTTTTGGAAAACTGTGTCTTAGAAACGATGTTTTTGGGCCGGGGAGTTAGCTCAGTGGTTCCGGCGCCTGTCTTGCAAGCGCAAGGGCCCGGGTTCAATCCCCGGTAACCACATACCATACTGGGTGTGGAGACTCATGCCCAGCAGCAACCAGTACCACACACCACAGTGCCGGGCGTGGTGGCTCACGCCTGTCATCCCAGCACTCGGGAGGCAGAGGCAGGAGGATTGCTGTGATGTGAGTTTGAGGCTGAGCTCAGGGCCAGCCTGAACCACAAAGTGAGACCCTGTCTCAAAAAACCTAAAAAAGAAAAAAAAAAAAAAAAAAAAGAAACGATGTTTTTTTATCTGCCTGAAGTAGACATGGTCTTCTTACTGCACGGAGTGGTCACACCTCTAGGTCGCCCGTAAGTTCCTCCAAGCAGCGAGCGCCATATCATCCCCACCCAAGCCAGAGAACTGGAATGCTAACGCCCATCTTCAGTGCTCACTATTGGCTCTCGATAAAAGACACCCGGCGACAATAAACCTTGCAGTGCACTTCTGGAAGGTAGCAGAGGGCAAGCTGTATGAGCCATTTAGAAAACAGAGCCAGGAGAAGAAGTCTTGAACTTTCATTTCCCGTCTCCCGGGTCCCTTTGAAGTGGGCGTCAGGCCTGACATGAAGCAGCTCCAGACACCGAGGCAGCCCCGGTTGTTTTTGGCCTGATAATTTGACCCCCAGTCATGACTCCCACACGCAACTGGGGGTCTTTGATGACTCACTGCCTCCCCTCCCGCTGCCAGCCCAGCCCTCCCCGGCTCCTGCTCCTGCGCCTCCTGCCAGAAGAGCTTTGTCTCACACAGCAAATCCAGTGAATTGTCTGTCTCTTCTGCAAATAAAGCTCTTCGGTTAACAGAGCCTCCTTCCCTGCCGCTTTGTTCTTGTTTGTCGCAGAACTCCAAATTAAACGTCTTGCCATTAAACAAAAACAGAGCGCCTCTGCTGGGTGGCAACACGCTCAAGGAAGATCTCGCGGGAACATCCGGGCAGGAGGGAGCCAAAGCTGTTTTTCATTTTTACTGAGGGCAGGAGGAGGAAAAAATGTTTTGTTTGTAAAAACCACGGAATTTGGGGAAATGCCTTTAACGTGGAGACTGGAGCCTATTCTGGGCTGCTTTGTTGAAGACCGAGTAGGGTAGGACGGAATGCTGATTTGAAAAGAATCCCAACATTGCCTCTTTTTTTTTTTTGCTACAAACACTAGTCTCTAAAAATTCTAATTACCTCCTGCTTGGAAAGACTAATCCCCCAAAAGCAAAACCTGATCTTTATACAGAACTCATGTTCTGTAAATTATTTTAAATCAGGGTCAAAGTGATTACCTCTCAGAGAACTAAATTACTCTCTTTTGAAATCAGTTTGCTTTTTCTCCTGCTATTATTAAAGAGTGAATTTTTAATACAAAAAGCCAATAAACACAAAGTTCATGTATTAAATTTATATTTCTACCATGCGCCCCAGGAGCTCCACCTTTCCGTTTCACTCTGAAATGCACAATGTAGATATATTTTTAAAATATACTTATTTCCCCATTTGTGTTATCATGCTGAACATGTAGGGCTTTTCCTTTTTTATGTGTATGCTTTGTTCTACTTGATACAAGACATGAAAAAAAAATTTCATCACCAAAGAGATTTTCTCATGATACAGGATCGATAGAGTCAAGTAAGAAATTCTAGATGTCTCATAAAATCTCAATAAACGCCCCCATTCTATTTTGTGTCCTTTACTAGTGAGACTGAATTGTATTTAAAAGATTCTTCTCTCAAATGGAATATTGGATTAAAGTGGCAAGTTTTGCTTTCTGTCATTTATTGGCATGGTACAGAATGAGGGGTAGATATCGTGACATAGAAAATAGTGAAAGGTCTGAATCCTCCAGCAACAGCAGTCGAGAGGTCAGAGTTAGCTCAGGAAATTAGACAAATGCAGAATATAAATAGCCCTGCTCATCTCTAGTCAGGTTCTTTTGCTGTGAAGTAGTGTGACAGCTATCACACAGGATTGGGAAGCTTGGGCAGTGGCTTCCGGGACTGTAAAAGGTTCGCTATATGTATTCAGTTGGCCCTCAAAGAGTGAAGACCAGTGTGGCCGGATAACGGCTCTGAGAACAGAAGAGCCTGAGCAGCATGTGACAAAGGGGCAAGAGCCCGGCCGGGGTTCTCTGCCTTCGTGATTTCTGCCCAGTGCTTTCTGAGCGGAGTCACTGTGAAGCTTTTGCTGCTCCTCCGGCCTCGGCCTGAGGTAACATCTCCTTGTCTCCAGGGGCCAACCGGATGGGCAGGTCACCGTCAGTCAGTCCTCAAGGACAAAGTTGTCAGCTGGCACTTGGCAGTCATCTGCAGCTCTGGCCCCCTTTCCCGGCCTCCCAGGATGCTGTGCTGGCCGATACTCTCTTGAGTGCGTTCGGAGCCTCTCCTTTCTTTTCTCCCAGGTGTCATCTTTGCCCTAGCTCTTGTCTCTTCATAGGGAGAAGAAGGATAAGCATTGATAAATTATGCCCCCCAAAAATAAGTAGAAAGGGTCACAAACAAGAATTTGATGCCATGAACTTGGCAAGCTCACACGTACAGTTTTAGGGTTTATCATGAAAAACTTGGTGACCACCTAAAAGATGTGGTTTCATTTATTACCTAGCATTACTTTCTGGCGGTGAGTCGAAATCTATAGGTCTTGCGTGTGTGAACTGAGCGTTTGGTGGAATACGTGCTCTCAAATCACATAAATTAAATATCTACCATGTGTTAGAGACTGGAGAGGTAAATGCTGGGTTTGTTCATGATTAGTATGCTTGTAGGGAAATTAGAAAGGCAGCTACATAACATGGAATCTGGTACAGATAAATATAATATAACAAGGAGCCCAGGGGCGCAGCGGGGTGCTTAGGGATTAGGGAAGATTTTCTAGTACAGTGGATGCCTAAAAGGAGGTGAAAGTCTGTCAGAAGAGCAGATGTTGATGAAGAGAGAGTATGTGCCCGGAGCAGAGAGCATGATGGGAGCCAAGAAGTCGGGGAACATTCTGGTGGGCGCCGAGGGACACAAACCCTTTGCATCCCTAGATTACACAACTCCACGGCCATTGCCTCTCTGGGGACAAGAAAGGCTTACTTCGTTCAAGATACTCTGAAATCAAAACGGACATAACTCTAACTACAAGCGAGGGAAACAGAGTGGGCTGGTAACTGAGAGAAAAGTCTCTACCTACGCGTGAAGATTAACCACAAGGGAAAAGAAACATATACGGATGTGCTACCAGACAGTTCTTAGCTATCAGGCAGCACAGACTGGCTGATTCTGTCCAGTGAAGTACTGGAGGTTCTTCTTCACAGGGGAATGAGACAGCTCCAGTATTTTCATAGAAAGAGGGGGAAAAAATAGTAGTAGCAATTACATAGTACTAAAAGAAGAACAAAAAGCTTACAGGTGATAAAGGGAACCATTCTATCATCAATTTGTATGAACTTATTATTATCTTTATTAATTTATATTCATAATATTTATATTAATCTAGTATTATAATCTAGTATTATCAGTATGTATCATGGTCCAGGATGAGAACAAAAATCATTTGCCTAAACTAGAAAATATGTCATGCCTTCTAGTTTAGCCAGGCAGATTGAATTTAGTTGTTAGAATGACTATAAAAATGTTGCTAAATAATAAGTGAGAGAATGTTATGAGACTGCTATTTCTCTTCTCAAGCCTTCAAGAGCCATTTGATATTTCATTACATACATGACATAAAGATGAAAATTAGGTTTCAAAAATCAAAGAGGAACATAGCCAGCTGCATTTTACTCTTTCTTCCTATATTTCTTCTTTTCTTGCACCAGTGTGGGAAGTTGACAGATTGCTCTTTACAAGCTGATAGTAAATGGTAGGTTGGATGAACAGGCCAAGAAAGTTTGTTTTTCTCACTTTCCAATCATTAAAATGTGATGATTAATATTTAACGTTAATTCAATCTAATAATTAACAGAATTTAACTGTCAACTATTAAAATTAACATTTTCTTAATATTGGCTGCAACATGCATCTACAATTGTATATGTGCATGTATTCAGATAGTTGTATATATAACATTAATGCATTTTTCTCTGACTGATGATATGTCAGTGTGGTGTGAGAATCTAATATTTAACAATTGAATATAATTGTTTCCATACAATTGTTTCTATATTAACTACTGAGAAAAGTACCACTTGGAAATTATACCCTAAAGGTGGATATCCTTCATGATAAATTTTCAGTTATCCATTTGTTTATTAACTTATTGTTAAAGTGTAACTTAGATACATCCCCAGGCCTTAAACTTACAGATGAATCAGTTTGGTAATCAGATAGCCCTTGAAATTACCATCCCTAAATAAAGACACAGACTATTTTCCATCACTCAAGGAAATTCCAGAGTGCTGTTTTTTTGCAGTTAGTTCATACGACCACCATGATCATAATCACCACTTTTTGGGTTTTATCAGCACAAATTAGTTTGACCTATTCTGAAGCATCACACAGATGGAATCGTAGTTGATATTCTTTCTTCCTGGCCCCTTTATATCTTTGAGAGCCAACCAGATTACATTATAACTCTAGTAGTTTTGATTTTTACTTTTAATTATTGAGTTGCATATCATAAATTGCTTATCCACTCTCCTGTTGATCAACAATTGAGTTGTTTCCCATTTGGATTTTTTAAGAACATCCTTAATTCCCACCTAAGTAAATATCTCGAAGTGGAATATCCAGGTCAGTGATAGTGAAGTGTCTCATTTTGTAAGTGCTAAAGAATGTTCTAAAGTGACTGTACTATTTTATTTTTAATTTTTTTTTTTTTTAGGTTTTTTTGAGACAGGGTCTCACTTTGTGGTTCAGGCTGGCCCCGAGCTCAGCCTCAAACTCACATCACAGCAATCCTCCTGCCTCTGCCTCCCAAGTGCTGGGATGACAGGCGTGAGCCACCACGCCTGGCACTGTGGTATGTGGTACTGGTTGCTGCTGGGCGTGAGTTTCCATGCCCAGTATTGTATGTGGTTACCGGGGAATCGAACCCGGCCCCTTGCGCTTGCAAGACAGGCGCTGGAACCACTGAGCTAACTCCCCAGCCCATAAAGTGACTGTACTATTATGCAGTCTAACAATATGTGAGTGTTCTAGATCCTCACTAGTATTTGTCAGTTGTCTTAGCTTAGTCCAGTATTACAAAATGCAATAAACTGGCTGATGTATTTATTTCTTATATTTGATTACAGCTGTCTTCCTAGTTTGCAGATATCTTCTTTTTCACATGGGGAAGGTAGGAGGAGGAAAGGAAGAGAGGGGAAGGGGGAAAAGGAAGGATAGATAGAGGAGGACAGAGGGGGAGGGGCGAGACAGAGAGAGAGAGAGATCCATATGGTCTCTTCCCCTCCAAATAAGAGCACTAATATCACTGTAGGAGTCTCACCTTTGTGACCTTATCCAGCTCTAATTACCATCCAAAGGACCTACCTCAATCACCACCATACTGGGACATTAGGGCTTTAAAATGAATTCTGAGGGACAATGAACACTCCATAGCATCAGTCTGCTTGTTTTCAGCTGTTGTAGAAAATGTGCACTTGTAACATTATACTTTTATCAGTATTGTCTTGATGACTAGTGATAGCAGGCACCTTTTCCTGATCACAGGCCATTCTTTTATTTGCCTTTACTCTTTTTCGAGTTTTTCCTTTTCTTAAATAATTTTTTTTTTCTTTTTAGTCTTTTGAGATATGGTCTTGCTATATAGTTCAGACTAGCCTAGAACAAACTATGTATCCCAGGCTGGCCTTGAACTCTTAGTGAACTTCCTGTCTCAGCCTCCCAAGTATTAGGATTACAGGGGTGTGGCACCATGCCTGACAGGTATTCTATATTTTTATCACAGATTTATAGGAGCTCCTTTATACATTTTGTATAAAAACTCCCAGATAAATATTTTGTATTTTCTTCTAATCTATTGGTTTAAAATTCATTGAACTATAAACAGTAATAATTTTTGTTGAAATCCAGTTTGTTGATTATTTTCATAATTATTTTCTACCTGTCACTGTGTCCTATCTAGTAAGTTTTGCCAACCCAAGTGTGCCAAGATACTGTCTTTTTCATTTCTCTTTAAGAAGCTTTGAGATTTGGGATTTTAATTTAAATCTATTTACTATCAATTTTTCCTGTCCCATAAAAAGAGCATGTTGTTCCAACAGCATTTTAAAAAAGACTTTTGGACCTTTATTGAATTGACTTAATTTTTTTATGCCATTTAGGACTACATCTACATGCGGCTCTAGTTCTGAGTTCTTTCCGCATTCCACTGACCCATCTTTCTTTCCATATGCCAGCACTCCACGTGGCCGAAGTGGCATTTTGTAAGTTCTGAAAGAAGATAGTTTATGTGTTCTTTCTGGCAGTTAATCTGGTTAGTTTAGAGCCCCTGTACTTCCATGTCAATTTGAAAATAATTTTTAAACTTCTACAATTATCCGCTACAGGTTTTATTAATGTAACTATCGACTCACTTGAAGAAACATTCACAGTATCGTCACTAAATACAGCATTAGCTGTTGATTTCATACAGATGGCCTCATCAGAATGAAGACTCTCTTCTAGTTTGCTTAGTTTTTTTTTTTTTTGTCATGAATGAATGTTGAAGTCCATGTAATATTTTTTCTTTAGCCTACTAATGTAGTGATCTGTTTCCAAATGTTATAGCAATTTAGCGTCCTTCAGAAACACTGCCAGATCGTGATGCCTGACTTTTCAGATACTGCCAAAAATGATTTCCTCATACTTTATAATTTTTCCAGTTTCTTTTGCTTCTTTGTTTACAAAGGATACTTATTTATTCTTGTAATACCTCATTATCAGGTTTTTGTTTCTAAGACTGCACTGGTCTCATGAAGTGAATTAAAAAATGGTTAAGACTTCCTTATTTTCTTTTTATTTTAGTTTATCAGTATGTGAATAGTAAAAATGTTTACATTCCTTAGGGGAAACTGGTACATGTACATAATACAATCTAATTCTTTTTTATCCACTTTCTCTTTTCTTCCTCCCACCCATCCCTTGACCCACTTCTTTCCTTTAAAAAAAAAAATTCCAGTACATTATGCTTACAATTGTTGTGTAGAGTGATAGGCATACACTCCAATTGCTTTTTTATTTTTTTCTTTTTTTTTGAGACAGGGTCTCGCTTTGTAGTTCAGACTGGCCCTGAGCTCAGCCTCAAACTCACATCACAGCAATCCTCCTGCCTCTGCCTCCCGAGTGTGGGGATGACAGGTGTGAGCCACCACGCCTGGCACTGTGGTATGTGGTACTGGTTGCTGCTGGGCGTGAGTCTCCATGACCAGTATTGTATGTGGTTACCGGGGAATTGAACCCGGGCCCTTGTGCTTGCAAGACAGGCGCCGGAACCACTGAGTTAAATCCCCGGCCCTCGATTTTATTTTTTCTTAAACCCTACATTTTCTTTAGCCAGTCTCCAGTTTATGAGCATTTGGGCTAAGAATCTGTCCTTCTTCTATGTTTTTTATCTTACTGCAATATAAGTTCTCAAAATAGATGTTTATTATCCTCTGGACTTCCACTGGATCTGTGATGATTTCCCCCTTTTAATTCTAAATAGCATGTATTTAAGCCTTCTTCTTTCCTTTTTTTGATAAGGTTGGATAAACTTTGTCAAGTTTGTTTATTCATTCAAAGAACCAACTCTTCGACTGATTGACTTTTTGTATCATTCTTTTATTCTCCATTGCATTACTTTCTGCTGTACTCCCTGTAATTGCTTCTCTTTTAAGCTTTTTGGGTTTCTCCTGTTCCTTTTTTTCTAGTAGCTTGAGGCTCAGCATTAAATTGTTTATTTGAGCTAGCTCTGTTTTGCTAGGATGGGCATTTACTGCTATGAATTTGCCTCATAGAACTGCTTTCATTGTGTTCCACAGATTCCTGTATTATGTATTGCTGTTATCACTTACTTGCAGAAACGCTTTAGTTTCTTCTTTAATTTATTCTGTGACAAATTGGTTGCTCAGGAGATTATTGTTCAATTTCAATAAGTTGGTGATGCTCTTGGAATTTCTTCTGCTATCAATCTCCAATTTCAATGCATTTTGATCTGACATTATACAGGGGATAATCTCAATTCCTTTGCATTTACTTAAACGTGCTCTATGAACAAACATATGGTGTCTTGGAGAATGACCCAGGAGCAGCTGAGAAGAAGGTAGATTCAGATTTTATGGCAGTGGAATACTCTGCAGATATCTATTAAGTCCATTTGTTCAAAAGTTTGGAAAAAAATCAATATTTCATTATTGATTTTTGTCCAGTTGATCTGTCTCTTTGTAACAGTGGGGTATTACATTATTATTAATACTATTGTATTAGTGCTTTTCTGGATTTTCATGGCCATATGTATTTGTTTTATATAGTTAGATGCACTAAAATTTGGTGGATAAATATTTATGGGTGTCATTTTTTCCTCTGGATTTTTTGCAGTATAAGGATGTAGTTTCTCTCTTAACTAGTTTTGGTTTGAAATTCACTTTGTCAGCAAATAAGATAGCCTCTCCTGCTTTTTGTGTGGTTTCCTGTTGCATGGAAAATTACTTTCCATCCTTTTACTTTCATTCTATGAATTTCTTTCTAAATTAGGTGTGCTTCTTGTATACAGCACATTGTTCGATCTTGCTTATCAATCTTTTCTGGCAATCTGTTTTTTAACTGGCATATTGAGGCCATTGACTTTGATGGTTATATTGATATATACTGATTTATCCTTGTCATGATGTTTTCCTGTTATTGGGTCTTTTAATCCTTTTTTTCCCCCTTTTCCATTCAATTTTTTTGCCTTGCCCGAGTTCACTCTGCTGGATCTCATAGGATTTTGACACTCATTTTCTTTTTATTTATTTATTTATTTATCTTTATTGGTACATTAAATATACACATCATGATTGCACTCCATAATGGGGATTTGTACCAGTATAAGACACAACTTAATTCTCATTTTTTCCCATATCCCTACCCACCCTACCACCCCTCCATATACATAAAATTTGTTTCCTTACTTTTTTGTTACATTCTCAACACTCATTTTGTTTTTCTAGGACATCTTTTAGAATATTTGGAGTGCAGGTTTAGTATTTGTGAAGTTTCTTAAGTGCTCTTTCTTGTGGAAGTATCTCATTTCCACATCTAGTCTGTAGGATAATTTTTCAAGATACATCAATCGAGGTTGGAGTTTATTTTCTTTTAGGGCTGGAAATACTTCACTCCAGGCTCTCCTTGACTTGAGTGTTTATGTTGAAAAGTCTGCTGTGATTCTGACGGGATTTCCTTTTGTGTGATTTGCATCTCTTCTCTAACTGCTTTCAATATTTCATTTTTCTATTGGGTTTCTGGAATCTAGATTATTATATTCTTAGGTACAGGTGTTTTTAGACCACAGCTATTTGGATTCCTATATGCCTGACTTATCTGTATAACAGATTCTTTTTTTCCTCCTGTGACATTTCTGCCATTGCATCTGTAGTTTTTAAAACATATTTTGCACTCTCTCATGTTCTTCACTGACTCCAGTCAGTCTTACGTTATTCCGCTTTGCGTCATCTAGCAGCTGCTGGACTGACGGTACATGTTTCCTTGCCATTTTCCTTAAATTATTCCTCTCCCATTCACTGGCTGCAATCTCTGTTCTGTCTCCTACATCTGATATTCTGTCTTCACATTCATTCAACCTATTTTGCAATCCTCCAATGGAGTTTTTAATCCCCAAAAATCTGTTCAACAGTTTCACAGATTCCATCACTTTCATAAACTGAGATTCCATCACGTTCCTGATCTCTTCTTCAGTATTATTAATCATGTTTTTCACTATGGACACTATCTCTTTGGTTATCTGAGAAATTATTTCTGATTGCATCTTCACTAGATCCTTTTTTGTTACCAGCTCAGGTGGTAACACTGATCTGGTGATTTGAGTTTCACTTTGCTCCGTTTCCCTTTTCCCTGGATTCCACTGTGGTGATGATCTGGGTATATGGGTTTTTAAAATTTTCTCATTTCTATTTTTTTGTGATTGCTCATGTTTTTGGTTTAATTCCTGGGTCACAGTCTGGGCAATGGTTATTTCAAGTCTCTTTCTTCCTAATATTTAGAACTCTCCAAAGATGTCTATTTGCTGGGTTGTCCTCCTTAGATCTGTAATGCCCCTAAAGCAATCTCATTTCTAGCATACCAGGAAAGGTACTTAAACACAACAATCATATCACTTCAGTCAAAATAATACCATCAGTATCATCAACATTATTAAGCACAGCAAAGGAAATGACAAGCTGTGGCAGTTACTATTCTGATAGCTTTAACCTAATGAGTTAAATCTGGACCATATGCCAAAATTTAGAACTAACCAGAAATATATTTACAACATACAAGTCCTTCAATATTTAGCATCACCTTTTAGGAATTAAGTTTTGAGGGAGTTGGGAGGGGTAGCAAGATAGTAGCAGGAGAGGTTAGAAATAGAATTAGAAGATATATAGAAATCATACAACCTCCAGGAAACTAATAAAGGGTAGAGGAGAAAAGAGACAAAAGGGCAAAATACAAAACAGAACAGACTCATAACAGCAGGACAACTAGAAACTGTATTCACCCTCCTATAACAGTACAGAAGGAAGAGTGGGTAAGGAAGACCAAGACACAAACTTTAGGAAATTGGCACTCACCAGAGGAAAAGAGAGGATGATGGAACAAAAAGAGAATTAAGGTAAACAGCAGTAACCCACAAATAGGAGAGTATTTTCACTCTCCTGTAAAAATAAGAGCAGTGTAGAGGAGAAAAGAAGCAAAATTGGGCAGACCGCACAAGAAGAAAGTAGAGAAATGAAGAATGAAGGAGAATGCAGAAAATAGAAAAAACAAAAACAACAAAATAGCCAAAAACAATACCAAAAGGGCCCTTCAAAGTGTGGACTTGCTGTCTCCTGTAGACAATATGGCAGTACCACCCAGATGAGCGTTGACTAGCCACAGGGAGACATCTGTAGTCCACTGGGATTCCATCTGGGTTCTGGCTTCCTTGCCTGAGTTGAGCTCAATGAACTGCAGGTGTGACCTCTGCAAAAGTCCAGGGTTCTACAGCAGGTGCTGGCCCCACAAACTCACCAATGGCTATAGTCCACAAAGTTTGCTCATTCGCCCAGTGGGTGCCTTTTCCCTGTGGCAGACAGGAAGCAGGGAAGGGCAGGGACAGAGCAGGCAGTTGTAGTGGTGCTATCCAGTGGCCGGCACTCTTTTGAAGGCAGATTGCTCCATCTCTTAGCTGAGGTTTTTATGTCCTCCAGTGCCCTTCCCATACAGAACATAATCCCTTTTCAATGTGGCCACCTTTGGCTGTGGTTCTAATCCTTCTTCCCTCAGAGTGCTGGATGGAACTACATTAATAGCAGACGCTGATCCTCTGTCTTCCTTCTGCGGCCAATTTCAATTTGTTGATAACAGCAGCTGCTGTAGTCCAGTGTGTCAACGGCTGTGTTCTACTAGCACTTTTCTCTGTGGAGAACTATAGGCTATCACAAGTCAGCCGAGTCCACAGGTTCTGCAGCCACTCACCTGCTGACAGTCTAGGCTCTGGGAGAGTGCTTTGACCTCTTTGTTAAAGTTTTCCTACTTGGTCTTCCTGTGGACTCTGATGCTTGCCTTAGATCTTTCCTGGGTCTTGGGCACCTCTTTGCCTCCTTCTTCTCCCTCTTGAGCAGCTATGTTCCGATGTGGGAATGGCAAAGTGCTGAGAGGCTCTTTCTCTGCTGCTCACCACTCCACCGTCTTCTCAGAAGTCCGAGAAAGTTCTGTTTCATAATAACGTAAGTGTACTTAACATTACTGAATTGTGTACCTCACGAAATTTAAGGTAATAAATCTTGTTAAGTATGTTCTAACTACAATCCATGAATTTAAGACTAATATTTCCTATAGGCTCTTTATTAAAATTATAAAGTAATTGTGATAACTTTATTATTATCCACATTGTCAGTTATAAAATACAGATGAGAATAACATCAACATCTTAGGATTGTTCTGAAGAATAGCAGGGCTAAGCACTGAGAAATGCTCAGGGTAAGCCTCTCTAACCCCAACATTTAAAATCACAAATTCTCCAAACCTGCAACTTTTTGAGAACCAGCACATCACAGGTAGAAAATTTCAGACCTGGCTTCATGAACAAAACTTTGTTCTATCAGTAAAATTGTTAAGAATATTGTATAAAATTACCTGCAGTCTATGTAAGATTATATATGAAACATAAATAAATTCTGTGTTCAGACTTCAGACCCATCCTTAGGATAGCTCATTACACATATGCAAATGTCACAAAATAAAAAACCCAAAATTTGAAACACTCATAGTCCCAAGCATTTCATATAAAAGATATTCAACCCATACATATCGAATGAAGAGCACATTTATTTATTTTCTTTGTTTTTGCTTTCCTTTTTCATTCTTTTCCTCATTTATTCTTCTATCCCCCTTTCATTTATATAGATGGATATTGAGGCATTTTTATCTTATTCCACCAGCCCCAGTCATCTGAAAATCATCGCTGTCTTTTTTCTTTTTCTTTTAATTTCCAAAGTAAAAATGTTGACATACATATTTAACAAAGACTGGTTATTCTATCCCTCATTTTAACAATGGAACATATTTAGAATATATTAGTAATCACTTCTTTCCTAGCATACATTATATATTTATATATGTTGTACTTTTGCTGAATGTATTGCCATAATTAGATGCTATAATTATCTTTTCATAAATTTTCTTCAGCTATCAGTTTATCTATACTTTTAACATTTTTTTACTTGAATTTCTCAGAAGCCTTTTCTGAAACAGAACTTTCATAAGTCTATATTTTGGTTACAAACAATTCTCAATTTTGTGTATTTGAAATGTGATATTTTATTTTTGACAACATGGAGTTTCTAAGCTTTAACCTCCGGGTTTTTTTATTACATTTTATTTCAAGACTTCAGAGTGATCATCCCCTGCCTCCTGCCTTCCCTTTCGGCTGGGAGTCAGCTGTCTGTCTAATCTTTCAGACGTCTTTCTGACTCCTTTTAAAATATACTATTTGTCTTGGATGTTTCATAGTTTCATTGTATTTCCAGATATAAATTGTTATTTTGACATCCTGACTAAAGTTCCTGAGACTTTCTGAATCTAATAATTTATGCCTTTCATTAATTCTGAGTAAAATGTCCCCTATTTTCCTTTCAAATATTTCCTCTTCTTATTTCCTTTCTTCCTTGAATTTTTGTCCTTTCCTTTTCTATGTTGATAAAACTTTTTAAATTCTCTTATTTCTTTATACTATGTTTTGGGTAATGTCTTACGATTTATATGACATAGTTCATTGATTTTCAGTTATGATTTAGAATAGTCTATCAATATTCAATCATTTTTAATTCAACTACTTTTATTATAGTTAACTAATTTTTATTTCTAGAATTATTACTAGTTTCTTTTATGTGTTCCTAATTATTTTACTTCTCTCTGGCTCATATTTTTATTTTCACCCTATACTCCATTAAATGTACTATGAATACTTACTTTACATATTATAAGTAATAATTTTATTTTTAAGTGAAAAATTTAATACTAGAAGAACTATTTCTGAAGCTAGTTGTTTGTAAGAATTTTATGAGATACATTTTAAAGGTACACCATCCAGGCATAAATTGTATTTCCTTTCACTGTATATTAATGGGCACTATAAACCTGGATCTGCTTTCTATCATATTGTTTGATTCATCTATACAAAGTGTACTGAGATAGGTACCATGCTCACGTGCGATTATCTAGTGTTTCTATAATCACTCAAGAAACTTTTCTTAATCTTTACTTCAAACAAAAATGAAAGAAAATTTTCTTCCTAGTTTTTCTTTCAGTTTTCTATTTTATTAGTGGTGTAAATTTCTTGACTAACTAATCCAAAACACTTTTTAGTGTAGTTTTGGAAGTGATAAATCCAAGGCTTAGTCCTAGAATGCTTTGTGGTAGGTGAACCATATATACAGAACAGTCTACTATTGTTTTGATTCTGATAATATGATTTTATTTATATTATTACCTTACAGATTTGCTTTTTTACTTGGAAGGGGATATTTTGTCAAATACTTATGTAAGTTCATATAAAAGGCATTTAAGGATCTCTATTTTGCAGAATTTTCAGTTAAACAACTTTATAGTTGAGGAATTCTTTGTATATTTTGAAAATACTATATTGGTAAGTTATAATTATTTTAAGTTATATTTATAATTACATTGTTTAGCACATTTTAAGGGCAGAGTATTTTTTTATCTTTATTGGTACATTAAATATACACATCATGATTGCACTCCATAATGGGGATTTGTACCAGTATAAGACACAATTTAATTCTCATTTTTTCCCATAGCCCTACCCACCCTACCCCCCCATATACATAAAATTTGTTTCCTTAATTTTTTGTTACAATCTCAACATTGTCCCCTTTCACCTTATTTTACATTGAGCATTTTCTATTTCACAATATATAACATACAATGCTAGGACTCATTTACATCTTCATTTTCTCATACCAGAGAAAAGATGCGATATGTACCTATCTGTGACCTATTTATTTCACTTATGAGGATATCCTCAAGGTAT
>PVIR01003355.1:0-25302 GCA_004026965.1 Petromus typicus | reverse complement strand
GCACATATGTCATTGTGATATGAGTCTTTTAATTCTTTTGTGTATATACCTAGCAGGGCAATGGCCGGGTCAAATGGGACCATCAATCCTAGCTTTTTGAGGATTCTCCAAACTGATCTCCACAGGGGTTGTACGAGTCTACAGTCCCACCAACAGTGGAGAAGGGTTCCTTCTTCTCCGCAGCCTCGCCAACGTTTGCTGTTGGCTGATTCTGAAATGGCAGCCTTTCTATCTGGAGTGAGATGAAATCTCAATGTTGTTTTCATCTACATCTCTCAAATGACTAATGATGTTGAGCATTTCTTCATATGCTTCTTAGCAAGGGTAGAGTATTTTTAATACATAGATTTAAACATCTTAAAATAATTTGCATTTTTACTTTGTGATGATTAAAAGTCATCATCTCCTTGCACAACTTTATGAAGACATTTTCAATAACAATATTTAAAGTTTTCTATATTAACTTTTATTTCATCTGAAATTGACTTGTTTATGAAATGAGATAAGGACATTGTTTCTCATATAAGCATTTGCTATGTATAATTTATTATATGGTCCTTTTTCTCACTTAATCATGTGTTTCAATATATATTAGAGATAGATTTTATAATTTATGAGTAAATGTATTTAATGCTTCTCTTTCCGGGTGCTTTTAAAATTTTTTAGCCTTAATTTTGTACCTTCTGCTTTTGCTTGAAAAGTTCCCACATCTTTGAAGTCGTTCCAGTACAGGAGTTTTAAAGAGTTTGTTGTGACTTGAACTTTTGTTTGTTTCTAGAGTTGCATGCGTTTAGCTCAGGTTTGACCCAGACCGTCATCTCTTTTTCTTACTAGATTTCACCTAGTGCGGTTATGTGTCTTGAACAAAGGGATACCTTCAATTTTAAACTTAGCAGGACATAATGACCTGGCCTTCAAACTTTAAATGAAACCTGTACATCTTTACTCTTTCTACAGAAATGATTTTACAATACTCTAATTTTCACTGTGTTATGAATGAAAATAAACATTATCTGTTCTCTATTCCTTAATAATTTGTACTTCTGTGATTCATCTGCGCAAGATCTTTGTTGCCTCCTGACTATATTTTTATTGGTACATTAACACTCTGTCTAATATATTTGAGGTGATATTTGCATTTGGTATATGTTTTCAATTGTGTATTTTGCTTGTAATTTATATTTTAGTACTTGCCTACCTTGTATCCTCCATCTTTTTTTTTTTTTTTTAAGGTTTTTTGAGACAGGGTCTCGCTTTGTGGTTCAGGCTGGCCCTGAGCTCAGCCTCAAACTCACATCACAGCAATCCTCCTGCCTCTGCCTCCCGAGTGCTGGGATTACAGGCGTGAGCCACCACGCCTGGCACTGTGGTATGTGGTACTGGTTGCCGCTGGGTGTGGGTCTCCACACCCAGTATTGTATGTGGTTACCGGGGATTGAACCCGGGTCCTTGCGCTTGCAAGACAGGCGCCGGAACCACTGAGCTATATCCCTGGCCCCTGTATCCTCCATCTTTAAAGGCTTTTATAACCATTATGGTTTATTTGTATATATTGAATATATATTTCCTCATATGTGTAAGTATGGGTACATATATGTACGTTTATGGATATTTATAGGTGCACATATATATATATACATGTGTGATTGTGTATAAATACATGCATATATCTTACTACTAACTACTAATTGTGGAAAACATGGAAATGAGCAAGCATCTTCCACAAGTCATAGATAATTCTGAATGTATTTTGTTATCCCATAAACTGAACTATCTAGAGTTTTCCTGTAATATAGTTCTAATGCAGTAAAAGAAAAAATAACTGCATTAACAGTTTGTATAACTACAAATTAAATGCTATTAAATGAATATAAATATAAATTTTATATGGTACTTCATTCTGCTGAAGCTTCTGCTATAATAATTGAGAGTATTTTAATATAAAACAAAGTTTCCAATGGAAAGACTGAACAAACAAGATTAATTATTTTCTTTTCAAAAAACATACTAATGTAAGATAAACTGACTTTAATTGCAAAGAAAAATGTCAGAAGTGACATTTCAGTGTTTCAATATACTAATGATCATCACTAAATAAATGTAAAATCAACCAAGGTTACTGTCAGTTTCTCTGAGGCCTTACAACTAAAGGAAAAAACAATTAAGATGTTAAAATTATTCATGGCTAACATATCATTATGATCCCTAAATATCAGTCTAACCACATTGATTGGACCCTGACAGGAACGGGCAATAGTGCCATTTAGCTAGCAGTACAACATCATCAAGGAGCTAATAAAGATGACATTCCAGAATGTCAGGAGAGTGGAAGAGGCTGGGGGTGGGAGTGAGTGCCTCGAATCAAGTGGGGGATCAGGCGAACTGAACTTCTGACATTACGAATCAGTTTAGTAAACTCAGCCATTACACAGTACTGAACAAGCCATGTGCTTTGTGCTTTTCCATTTGATCCTCCACCATTCAGCTTGGCTTTCACTAACATTCCTGAGGATCACTCGCTCACAGAGAAAACTCTTTAGCAAAGGTTTGGCGTGCTACTTTGGGGAACTCAAAGGGAGGTATTCTGCTCTTCTGATCCACCATTTAATTGAATCACAGTAGTGCTTAACCTTGAAACTCTATACCTTGCAGTTATGCATTTCATCATCTGCAATCAATCATTAATAAATTTAATAAAATTAATTAATAATAAAATTAATAAAGTTAATTCAGCAGTTTCCAAAATATTTTGATGAGTCCCATCCCTGTGATGTTTCCATATGAAATTGGAAGCAAAGTATAGATGATAGATAGTTAGAGAGAGATATATCTTTATATAAATATAGGTAGATGCTTTTAAGTGTCTATTGAGATAGATACTTGCACTTTCTCAAGTATCAAATTAGAAATTGGATACAAAAGTAAAAACAACAGGCAGCAAGTCATATAAATGGATAAGGATGCTCTTCCAGCATGGTGTCTGGCTTGGGGAATGGACATTACGGTAAGTTCTCCTCATTTCAACAGCTTCTTTAAAAAACAAACAAAACAAGACTTATTAACCACTCATCTTCAGTGGAAATTGTCCTCAGCTTCATCTGCTAGTCTTTTAAATCCTTCATTCATTCATTGGCTCCAGCGTGTCCTGGGAGCCTAGCACTACACAGAATGCTGGCGTGAATATAGTAAACACAGAGTGACCATTTCCAACGCCATGACTCTCACGGTCTGCGGGGAATGCAGTCAAGTGATGACAGTAATGAGTATGTAATTACAAAATGAGACAAATGCTTTGAAGCAAAGGAAGAAGGCTCTATGAGGAGGCTGAAGCTGGGCGGTGAGGACAGTTCCCTGCTGATGGGCCTAGGGCTGGACCTAGGTGGAAAAAGGGAAGGGAGGAGGAGGATAAGGGGTTGCAGACAGGGGAAAGGGTGGCAGAGCCTCTGTTTGCCTCTTTGTCACTCCCCAGAGCTGGGGGATGACAGCCCCTGACTAACAGCATCTTCCCCACACACTGCTACTGCTCTGCTCCTCAGGGTCTAAGGCTGAACCCGCCATGAAAGTCTCTGCCTGCAGTGAGACGGCAAGGAGAGTGGCTTCTGCCTGAGGATGCTTTGCCAGGGGCTCCTACACGGACCAGGACTGACAGGACCCTTCTCTGAAGAGAATCTTTGGTTTACATAATGGTAACTGACTAAAAAACATGATTTTCAAAGCAAAATTCTTAAGATGAATGGGAAAAACATCTCAAATAAGTGTACTGAACGTGAACAAAATGATGTTGTTAGTGTTCTGAGTTGCCCTTTCGTCCCGTACACTTTTCCCAGAACTGATGCCTGTCAGGTCCCCCCGCCTTGCCTCCGCACTGCGTGTTCTCCCTGTCATTGCGGGGACATAGTGTCAGAGGAGAAAATTGCAATTTAGTGTAATGAACTTAATTGGCTTTATTTGTGATTCAGGGAACACTTTATTCCATAAAGAAGAATAAAGGCCCCAATAAACCAAGCAGAGGAACTGATTTCATAGACAGAAAAGCTTGAATGCAAGAAGAAATCAAAAGCCAAAAACTCAGGTTTGTTATTTCAGAGTGGCTTTCTTTATAAAGAAGGGGAGAGGATAAAACATATTACTGATTCCTTAACGTCATCTTAATCTAACATTCCTCCCTCCCTTTATCGGAAGGGTGAAGGCAGAGCGTAGTGACCTGTTTGGGAAACTTGGCTGGGCCGTGATATGGACCACACTGTCTCTCAGGTCCGATGAGCAGCTCGTTTCATGTTGATGATATGGAACGTTCACATCAGTGACCCCATGTTTATTTTCAGCCCTGTACAAGACGTCAGCCATGGCTTTTGTAATTTTCCTTTAACAACGGGGCTACTCTCATGAACTCCTTTCTGGAGTTCTTATCAGGGACTCTATGAAGCCAAAAATGTCTGAGCCTGTTTCTTTTTCACTATTCTAGTATTTCTCTATATTCCCTCTGTTCCTTTCTTAAATCCTAACGTACTTCCGCTGGACTTCCCACAGTTCCTAATCAGACATCCTGAAATCACGCAGATTCTTCAGTGTTTGCCTCTCACCTTCCCTCTGCCTTCAGCCTCCGACTAAAGCCTGAGTGTTTACGCCTGCAGTCTGTCCAGGTGATGGCTCTTTTTTCCCCAAGTCCCTCTCATTGCTGAACTCAGAGATGTTACGGATGCCTTCCTTGTATTTTATTGCTGCTTCCCATCCAGTTCTGCTAGTGTTGACTTTGGCGGTCAGGTCAACCCCCCACGTCTCTGTAAGACTCCTTTCCTGTCCTTGTCATCCTTGAAAACTAACCTTTTCGTCCCTGCCATTTTCTCTGTGCTAGCCCCTCCGCAAGTCTTCCAATAATTGCCCTATCTTTGTGCAGAATGTTTATGACGTCTGCCTTTGCTGAACTATGACCACGCCCCTTCCCTACAAGGGAGCAGACCCTACCCTACTTCACCATTCAGCGCTGCCAAGTCCTGCCTGGCTTCAACCAATCCGCAATCTCAACTACAACGTCCTGTTTCTACGCCACTAGCTTCACTCCCTCCAGTTCAGTCTCATTCCATTTCTATAACTCTTAAGCCCTATATGTAATTATGAACCAAAAACTAAGAAAAAAAGGAAATCATTCAGCACACAGTTTTAATGAAAATAGCAATGTAAGTACAGAAAAACAAAAACCGTAAAATATACACTAAAATAAAAAGATACAACTACATGCCAAAATAAAGAAATTGGAAAGTAAAATAAAAATAAAGATTGATAAAATCAAATGCTAGTTTTTGAAAAGCTACTAAGTTAGACCACTGGGAAAAACAGACAGAGTAAAAACATAAGAAATTTAATACTAAATAAAAGGAAGGAACAACCTCCTGTAGTAGAAATTTAAAATGTTAAGATTATGAACAATAGTACACTAATAAACATAAATGGTCCAGTGAATGGATACATTTCAAAATTTAACTGAATTGTTTCAATTTTGAAATACAAAAATGAGTCAGTTTAAGATGTAAATATACCAGAACTGGGGCAAGAAATTCTCCAGCAGCTGACTGAAATTATCAAAAGAATACCTGAGGCAGTATATTTCTCTAAGAAGTTTATTAGCTCTTTATAATAAAAGAAGAATTGGCCTTAATGATCTAAGTAAAGCTGATGTGACTTTGCAACTAATGAACAAGGAAGCAGCTGAGGAATGATGGAAAGAGAAAGTAGTAAATATGAAATGATCAAAGACATTAAAGATATTGAAACAGCAATAAAAAACAAACAAGCTACACTTCAAAAGCTTCAGTCCCAGATGGTTATCCATGTAAATTCTCTCAACTTGTAATGAAGATGTAATCCTATTTTCCAAGTTATTTCAGAGGGGAAAAAAAAAAAAAAACTAGAATGGAAGTCATTTAGCTCATTTTGTCAGACTGGTCTTATACAATGAAATGAACAATATTTGGAACTGAAAATTGTTTATTTCACTTTGAATATACATGAAAAATATTTTTAAATTAACTAAACCTTCAGTGTATTTATAAATAATACAATTCAAATAGGAATTAAAGGATCAGTTAAGAAAATTTTTATCAATGTTGGGCCAGGGATTTAGCTCAGTGGTTCTGGCACCTTCCTTGCAAGGGCAAGGGCCAGGGTTCAATCCTGGTAACCACATACAATAGTGACGGATGTGGAGACTCATGCCCAGTAGCAGTCAGAACCACATATGACAGAGGTATATCAGGTGTGGTGACTCACGCCTGTAATGCCAGCACTTTGGAGGCAGAAGCAGGTGGATTGTTATGAGTTCAAGGCTGAGCTCAGGGCCAGCCTGAATTACAAAAAAAGCAAAACCCTGTCTCAAAAAAAAAAATTTTTTTTAATCAATGTTACTCAATACATGAATTACCTATCGAGAAAAATCAATGTAAAGAAAATATTGATGAAATTCAACAATCATTTATGACTGAAACTCTTTAAAAATTGAGTGGGAATTGCTTAATATACAATATTTATAATAAATATTTATACAAATATTTACACAAATATTTATAATAAATATTGCACTTAATAATGAAGCTTATTCGTTTCCTTCAGGATTTGGAGCAAGACAAAGTTGTCCACTATTTGCATTATGGTTCTTTGTCAATATATAGGAAGAGAGACAGGTATAATAATTGAAAAAGAGAACATTGAAATTTCTTTATAAAAACTATATGGTCAGCATCCTTGAAAACTCAAAAGTTTCAGCAGCTGTTAGAGATAAGAGACTTCAGCAAAGCTTAAAAATAAAACAAAATGAAACACTAATTTTTTTTTGATACAGGGTCTTGCTTTTGTAGTTCAGGCTGTCCCTGAGCTCATTATGTAGCCCAGGCTAGCCTCAAATTTACAGCAATCCTCTTGCCTCTGTCTCCCCAGTGCTGGGATGACAGGCCTGAACCACCATAACCTGCACTGTGATGTGTGGTACTGATTCCTGTTGGACATGAGTCACCACACCCAGCACTGTGGTATGTGGTTACCAGAGATGGAACTCAGGACCTTGTGCTTGCAAGGCAAATATCAGAACCATTTAGCTAAATCCCCAGCCCTGAAACACTAATCTTACAAAATGTTAACAGAATTTAACTCAATCAACAGAGATTACATGACAGGACTATATATCCACACCCTTTATCATGTCACTTAGCAGTAGCACTTACCCTCCAGCCCTCATAGTGGGCAAAATATACTTCTTCCAAAGTGATGTTGGCTTTAGCTATGTGACTTGCAATAGTAAATGACCTGTTAGTGGGCTGAATGAAACCAGATTTAAATGTCCTTTATGACTTGGTTTCATCCTCTTGCCGTGCTGCTTGTTATCGAGTTTACAATCTCCTTTGGACAATTAGTGTGTCAAGAATAGAGAGATGCATAAAACAGACATAAATTAAACTTGTAACCCAGATCTAGTTATTTGAATGAAGCCCTGCATAGCTTTGACCAACCTGAAGACTTGTGAGAGAAGGCAGATGTTTAGTAGGCCGCTGGCTTTCAAATTGGTTTGTTCTACATTACTGCAGAAATACTAATACAGTTGGTGATAAGTAATTTGAAATATAACCAAAAGAGAAACTTAGCATTATGCCAAGTCACTGCACTTTATTGTTATTTAGCATTATTTCAGCACTAGGTAATTAAAATATTCAGCATTTACTAATTAAAAATTAGAAGTGAGATTATAATCATGTTAGCAATCCAAAATTATATTCCTAGTTATAATATGTCTAGAAATTAACCTACTAAGGACTAAAGAAATGTCGATCATGTAATTTCTGCCATGTAAAAGTAACTATCATGTGACAAGATGCATAAATATGCATATATATAAATACAGGAAGTTCCACTAATTTAAATTTTTAACAGCATGTAGAGACAAATAGGTGTGGGGAGATGAAGAAATGGGCAGGAACTGGTTGAAAAAGTCCTAAATCCAGGAAAGGGTACCTCATGCCTCGATATCTGGGATCTAGGAGAAAAACAAAAAAAAAAAAAGAAATATCCCTTCTAGAGATTACTGAATGCCAACAAAGAGATACTTTTGTATAAGGCACATATACAGAACAGTCAAGTGAAAAAAAATCTGAATTTTTTGATCCATTTTGCTAAGCAGAGGCTAATCAGAAAGGATCAGCAGCACCAAGTCTTCTTTTCTTTTCTTTTTTTTTTAACTTGAAAATTCTCATTCCATCTTTCTCGGTTGACTGACTGTGGCTGAGTTTTTACAGGACCTGGATTTCTTCAAGAAGTAGCCTGAGTGTTGATACCTGTGGGAATTAGTGACCCTCACAGTTAACCTCCCCTGGGAGGTTTCAGGGTTGCAGGGACTCCTTTCCACCGACCCTTGAACTGCTTGATCCATAAGCACCGCAGGCAGCTGCTGGAAGGGAGGAGATGCGTGCTGGCCTTTAAAATTTCACACAGAAATGGGCCTCAGTTCTCTTATCTGTACAAGGGAAATAGTAGCACCTCACATTCTTTTGGGAGGATTAGATAATATAGATAGAGTACGTACAACAGCACTGAGCAACTTTATGCACTGATTTAAGAATACTTAGAATTCTTGTAAGAATGAATAATAATATTGTTTCATTCCTGCTAGTGCACAGAGCAGCAATAGGAGTCGGGGAGGTATAGCAGTCGGAAGTGCTGCTTGAAAAACTAGTCACATGATCTAAAAAGTGAAAAGCTGAATCATATCAATTCCAAAACAGAACATTTCTTTGTTTACTTACGTATCATTAATGATATGTCTCCAAGAAATTAGTTTTTAAACATTCAAAAAAACCTCAAATGTGGTCTTTTTCACATTTTAAGCCCCTTCCCAACCAAAATGCTTGTCCAGCCTTTAATCTATTGCACAGGGTCTCAGTGCCATAAGCTTTTGCTTCACACTTTTTGAGACCTGGAAAACATCACTGGATGCCACTTTCTCAATCAAATCAACCATCAGACTGGATTAATCCAGCTCTTACAGAGACCCAGATGTTGCCTTTAACCTGAACTGAACTCACTGAGAACCACCTTCCCCTCCTCAATCAAGGAAATAACAGTTGATAACTTAATTGTAGCTATCTGGCGGGAAAATCATACACCTGTTGACAGACTGGCTCGAAACAGTCTCAAGAGGGAATTTCGAAAGTAGGAGAAGATTCTTCCCAGCTCAGCACTATTTCAGAAAAGCCCATTGGGAAATTGCACTATCCAGATTCCACAGGATGCTTTTGGTTTTTGGTTTTTGTTTTGTAGTCGAACCCAGAGCCTTGGGCGGTCTAGGGAGAAGCTCTCCCACTGAGCTGTTCCGCAGCCTGGAGAAGCTGCTTTTGAGTGACCACAGGTACACGCTCTCACGCTTCCTGACTGGCGTTGGGTCCTCACCTTCTCTGATGAGATTACTGTAGGATTCCCACAGGGGCTCTCACGAAATAATTGCAACAAGAGTTCCAGTTTTGGAATAATGTCTGCATAATGTATTTGTAAAAGATGTTGGAGATTTTCAAGTTTGGCAGCTGATATATGTTTATAAATCCAATCTTAAGTGGACACATATTGTAAACAGGCAGGTCAGCTTAACAGGGATATCCTGTAAAATGTCTTCCATAAATACACAATTAAAGAATCGGGCTTGGTGGCTTTTCTAGATGAAAGTTTGTTGTAAGTGCCTTCAATCTGTAAGGCATAGGTTTGTATGTGGAAGTTCCTCCTGACCTCAGGAGAATTACAGGATTCCCCCGCTTCACCCCAAGGATTTATCTCATTTTGCCTTTTCTTGTTTTCTCCTAAAGTCTAATTTGGCCAGCTCTACCTACATGTGTTCAGTTTAGCAGTGATTTATTTCACATGTTCCTTCTGCTTATTTCAATTTGGCATTTGTTCCTATCATTCCCATATGTCAACAGGTTACTTTGAAATTCAGCTGTCTTACATAGGCCCCGATGATAACCGTGGTTTTCATACTGGAGAAAAATGACCTCAGTATTTGAATGAGCTAGTTAATTCCACAAATGCTCATTCCCCATGGGTTCTTAATTCCTGCACAAATGACAGTTCCTACAGCCCCTAATGATATCAACTCCTTCTATTTCTCAGGCAAAGTTTGTGTTTTCTTTTCTGTTCAACCCCAGCTCTCTTCTGAAGAGTGATGATACTGAATGCTTCATAAACACCATCAGCGTAAAGTGGAAACAAATGTTAGGGAGGAGGAGGGTTTATCACCAAATTATACAGATCAGCTTCTCAACACTATTTCACATCTACTTTCCCAGAGCCAGCTGCATTTATTAATCTCCTCCTCTTATTGAAAGGGCTACTGTTCAGCTCTTTGAACAAATACAAGGAGGTAAAGACCCTTTCTTTATGAAAATAATGGACTTGGACATTTTCTTTATTAAAAAAGACATCATTTAATGAGAATTTAAGTTGTGTCTTATACTGGTACAAATCCCCATTATGGAGTGCAATCATAATGTGTATATTTAATGTACCAATAAAGATTTTTTAAAAAGACATCATTTAAATATGAACAATAATGCTGTAATTTTAGAAAAGTTCCCTGGAGGAAGTAATGAGTATCTTCAGCAGCCTAAATCCCCATAAAAGATACAGAGGTAGCACCCTTGTGCTCAGCAGGGACACATTTGTTTTACTAAAATGAAGTACCAAGGCTATACCAGCATGTGATACCTACCCAGAATGAGTGGAAAGTAGAAAGGTCAAATGTTATAGAACTTCAGTAGTTGACACTGAAGCATGGTTCAAACAGAAATATGTCCCTTTGTACTAATCAGTTTTTCTAACATCCATCCTGTCCAGGTCTGTTATGGCTATTTCCATTCGACAGTTGCAACAGAAGCCTGTAGAAATGGCTAGATTTGACTTCCTGTATCTACGACAAGAGAGTAGAGCAGCTTTGTCCTGGTTTGTCATTGTAACATTCCAACCTAATCCCAGAATTACAAATAAGGGGTATTTTATGCAGACCTGTTTTGGTTGCCTTTTATTTTTTATTTTTTTCTTATTTTTTTTTCTAGGTTTTTTTGAGACAGGGTCTCGCTTTGTAGTTCAGGCTGGCCCTGAGCTCAGCCTCCAACTCACATCACAGCAATCCTCCTGCCTCTGCCTCCTGAGTGCTGGGATTACAGGCATGAGCCATCACGCCCGGCACTGTGGTATGTGGTACTGGTTGCTGCTGGGGTGAGTCTCCATGTCCAGTATTGTATGTTGTTACTGGGGATCGAACCAGGGTCCTTGTGCTTGCAAGACAGGTGCCGGAACCACTGAGTTAAATCCCCAGCCCTTGGTTGCCTTTTAAAAGCAGAGACTTTGCCAGTACTCCACGGAGCAGTTTTCACTTCTTTGCTATGGCCAGGGCAAGTCTGCAGCCATTTTGATTTGCATATCTTAGCTTGTTACTTCTTTGACAATGGCTGGAAAACATTCTATTTGGGTTTTCTGTGTTGCTTGTGTGTAGTCACTGAAATTGACCTGCTTTTTAATGCAAACATCATGCAGACTGCAGCCAGACAATGGCGAGTCTGTGCACAAGTGGACCAGGACTGGATACAATCTTTCCCAGTGGATATCTGTCATTTCAGGTGCTGCCGAAGAATCCATTGTAGAATTTTCATTTTCAACTGTTTGTTAACATCACATACCATGTCAAATTTAATTAGCTATATTCATCCGGCAGATGGTACAGTATTTTATAATAAAATATAAATTCCTTTACTTAATTGAGTAATGCATTTCATATGACCTCTTTAACAAATTTCAAACCTGATCCTTCTCGAACAGGCCTGTACACTATTTGGATGGAGGCCCAAACAGGTTAAAATTGATTTAATAGTTTCCCCTCAAAGAACATTATGTAAATGAAAGCAAGTCCATGGCAAGGGGCTTATTTTAATCCTGCTTCTACATAAATTACATCTGCATCTAGGAGAAAGACCTGGGAGCCAACTGCATGTGAACACATTTCTGAAACTTCAAATGCCACATGTTACGGTTGTGCTTAAACAAACTTTAAATAATCTCACATTGCTTCATACCGAACAACAGTTAGGGCCGGTTATTAATTTGTTAAAGCAAAGTGTTTTATAATATCTCTTAGGTTTTTCATAGCTATATCAGCATGCTTTCCAGAAGAACCTATTAAACTAAGCACTAGAATGTGGAAAGGAAAGTGCCTATCTATCTACTATATAAGTAGGTATCTATGGCAACCAGATACAGTGGTTGGGTAAGCTGGTACAAGATGGAATATCATACCCATGGCAGCCGGTGCATTACCACTGGCTTTTCCATCCACAGTGTGAGAAGGATTTCACTGCTTCACACTACCTTACCTCAGTGCCTCGGATACTGGTTCACTTTGTCCTGTTGTGGAATCTGCAACATCCTCAACTCCTCCAGCCTGTATCATCAACTTATTTAGGATACAAACTGACTCAGTGAATGCCAGCTGTCATATTTGGCCCTTATACTGGCATAAATCCAAACCATTGCCCATTGCCGACGTTTGGCATTGATTGTGGTAGATAAGACTTCTCAACCTTCTTTGATAATGTCTTCTGGTCATGAACTGAATCTTATTTACCATTGTCTTCTAGTATTGCCCCCCTTTTTTTTTTGAGACAGGGTCTCGCTTTGTGGTTCAGGCTGGCCCTGAGCTCAGCCTTGAACTCACATCACAGCAATCCTCCTGCCTCTGCCTCCCGAGTGCTGGGATTACAGGTGTGAGCCACCACGCCCGGCACTGTGGTATGTGGTAGTGGTTGCTGCTGGGCCTGAGTCTCCACACCCAGTATTGTATGTGGTTGCCGGGGAATCGAACCCGGGTCCTTGCGCTTGCGAGACAGGCGCCGGAACCACTCAACTAACTCCCCGGCCCTAGTCTTGCCCCTTTTTATGCTGAAAAGAAAACAAAGTTCCATGACTTGTAGTAGAATCTTTTAACTTAATCACAGAGGTAGCTAATGTCGGAGCTAAAACTTGTAACTATTTTACCTCAAGGCCAGAGATTTCCTCAAAATTGTTACCTCTCATGTGAGAAAAGTCTCGTATGCAGACTGCGAAGGGAAATGGAAAAAAAAAACCTTTTCTTTTACTTTCTTAAATTCAGTAATTAGAGTGAGACTGAATTAAACTGAAAACAGGCAAATTAGCAGAAGAGAGGCTCAATTTTCATTAATGCTAACATTTTTATGTGTCCGAGGAGATTGACAGTAATGAAATGAAACTCACAGAAGCAGCTAAACTTTGGACCTTACACACCATTTTAACAAAGTGAGATAAATTATGAAGAACTGATTGGATCAGAAAAGGGTATCTGGGCTTCTAGGAATGAAAAATTGTAGGAAAATGATTAGCAAATACTAATAGGAAACTAATAGAGGATGTAGACCATTTTAGTAGGGTTCGTTTCTACAGATTCATGTTGATGTGACTCCGTCTTTTTGGGGATGAACCAACCTCCTCTTCCTAGTAGAAAGAGCACCTTTCTCAAAGAAAATGTAAGCCCAGATTTTAGGTAATTAAGGGACAGTGAAGAACTTTCCTTGAACTTATTGGTTATCAGTTCCAAAGCAGCATAAATAATATGTCGTGATCCCCTTCAGCCTATTGAGAGTAAAAATGTCTAACAACTACGGCATCCCAATTGCTCAGCCCATGTCATGGATTAAAGCCAGTAAGCATCATCTCCAGGTGCATTTGCCAGTTTCCAACCCCAATTCAAAGTCTCAGTGTGCTTACAGGCCGTACCACTTTAGGATTCTACATGGCAGGTTTTTCTAGTCTTCTCTAAGTTATCTAATTCTACTTGTCTGAGCCTTTTGTGTTTGTGTTGGGGACTTGTATACTCAACTTCGATAATCAAGTGGTTTCCTTCCTCTCAGCTTCCTGGGTTAGAATCTCAAATGCCCAGTGGACTCTGAAAACTATAATAAAGTAGAAAGAAGGTGTCTTTAAAGATAGAACAGCTTCATATCTTATCCTGGCTCTTTTCCTTACTCAGAGCCATTGTGGGCACTCACTTTCAGGGTGCGGCAGTCACCCAGACAGGGTGGATGCACAATAAGTGTATTTTCAATGATGAAAAGGATGATGGTGAGGATCGGTGATGATGTGATCCTGTTTCAAAGGATCTTCTTTATTCTTTTAGATTTTCTCACTCCTCCTGCCTCTTCCCTCCTTCACCTCACATCCATATAGACATGGCCATACCTAAGTCTCTGCTGTATCGATTAACTTAGGAAAGAAGCTATATGCTAGTTTAGAAAAACTCTATTGACTTTGTTATGCCCTAATATACAGCATTGTGAGATCTTATATGTCAACTTAGATGTCTCTTCTAGGCATTGGTCCCTAACATAACAGACCACCACCATCTGGTACACGAAGGCCTTACTGATCTCTGTTATTGTACTTAGATGTTACCTCATTCATCTTACTTATTCCTTCTATATCAGAAGTCCCTTCAGATAAGTCATGAAGTCAAATAGCATATCTTGTATCTTCAATGGTTGGTTATAGGAGGCAAATAATTCTGAGATGTTAAATGAATTAATGTTATATGGTATAAAGAGTAGGTAAAAATAAGGAACAGATTCCTTAATAATTATGATTGCAGCATAATACTATTTGGAAATTCTTTATATAAAAATGAAAGTTCCTTGGTTTATAGTGATTAAATTGAAGCTAGTTAACCCCCTTGCCTTTGAAATGCAAATGACTTATATAGCATGTTCCCATTTGAATAGATTTACACAGGAACATTCACTTCTTATTTAAATGAAAAGTCAAAGTACTGAATGATTCAGATTTCTAGGAAACTATTCAAATAGGCATTTTTATTTCTGGATAAACATCTATCTTCCAAATCACAACTTTAATAAGAAGGAAAACTAGGTCTTTTCTTTTCTGTTATTTCTTGGTAAAAGATCCCAGGCATTTTTAACAAATGACACATGGGGAAGTCACAGCCCTGCTTCTGTATACCCAGGAGTGCTGGAGATTAGTGGAGGATGGAATAGATGACAACTGTGCTGTGGCAGAGGATAGGAGAAGGCCCCAGGCAAGGGCTCGGCGCATGCCCTGTCTAGTGAAATAGCAGTGGGAATTCTGCCGTGGGACTGTCATCCTTTGGGGAAGCTCCTCACCCACTTGTTATAAGCCAGATAGCTGCATCTTGGGGGAAGAGGATTTAATTTTGGGTTTTTTTCCCCTCAGGAAATTGTGGTGGAGGCAAAGCAGAAAAGCATGCCACAGAGTGGGAGAAGAGATACGCAACATGCATGTGAATGTGTGTATATGTATGTATATATTTGATAAATAACTATCCTTAAATCCTTAAAGAAGGATAGATGACTCAAAAAAAAATAGACAAATGACTTGCAAGGACATTGACACACAGATTTCTCTAAGCATGTCTACTACAGTTTAATAAGAAGTCTTCCAAAGGATTAAATCTGTTTCCAGGTTAAATAACTGAGCACCTAAACAAATTCCAGGAATAACTATATATATACAAAAACATCAAAAACTTGATAAGTTAAAATTTGCACCATCAATTATTAATTAGCTGTTATTATTTATAGTGGAAGTGAAACATTGGTCTATAGAGTGCATACAGAAATTACCTGGATAAAAGGAAAATAACAATACTAAAACAGCTATTGCAATTATATTCCCTATATATAGTATACTATAGATATACCAAAAATGACTAAAATAGGAGTTCTAAAATTCTAGAGATGAAAAAAATTCAAAAGAGAAAAATAAACCAGAAGAAATGAATGGTAGATAAAATGTTGAACAAGAAACAATAACAATAATCTATGCAAAATTGAGCAGAGGAAGTATATAGGAAAAAGGCTTATAGAGCATTGGCAAGTTGTGGAAAAAAACTTCCAAGAGTTTAACACATGTGTAATTGGTATTCTTAAAGGACAGAGAGGGGATCTAGGAAAAATATATATGAAGAAATAATGAGCAAAAGTTGTCTAGTAATAACAATAATGAATCTAGTGTTCTCTTTGACTGCTCTTGTACTAAAATTGGAACAATACAGAGATCAGCATGGTCGCTGTACAAGGATGATGTATAAATTCGTGAAAGATTTCATTTTTTTTAAAGTGAAAAAATCTATAGTTCCAAAAAGTACAACTCCAACACCAGAAATTTGAAAATATCAGCAGTAACGATATTACATTGACACAGAAGAAATTTTAAGTAGCCAAAGACAAAGAAAGGAACATCATGTACATGACAACAAAGATATCATTAGTGGACCCGGAAGCAAAGCAGAAAAGCCTGGAAAGATGGAGCAGTTACTCAGGGCCCTGAGGACACCCTTAAGGATGAAGAATCTGCATTACTCTGTGGTGATTGTTTTCCAAGTGGGCACAGCTTCAAGCTTTATCAATTAGTGCCTTTTAAATTGCCATATTTTTTTCGATATCAATTATATCTTCATAATGGTGCTAAAAACTTTAGTATTACTGCGCAGCCACTAAAACAGATAAAGTTAAAAAGCAGAAAATACGGGACCAGGCCTTGGCCATGTGAAACTGTCCTGTACTATTGTGAGAGCACAAGCAGATGACCCCCCTTGGACAGTTCTTTGACTGCCTGTTCCACTGAACTTGAATAGGCTCTGCGCCAGCGAGTGTCGATCTCACACATATCTACGAGACATGTGCACATGTACTTAGCAAGATCAGCTCTCAGATGCCCTATGAGTAATGCCTCATCTTGGAAACTTCCCTACATCCAATTACAGTGTATTCATACTGTCGAAATCTATGTAGAAATGTGAAGGAGAAACGATCACCTTAACCACCCAGGAGAATCTCAGAGACAGTGTTTCTTAATCACCAAGAAGTATGTGTTATATAATCCCATCGTTATAGGCAAAACCTCTTCAGATGATGTCAGTCGTGGTGACGCCTCATTTTGTGAGAGGAACAGCCTGGAAGAGTCACGAAGGAGAAGCGCACAGCTCCCCGGTGCAGGAAATGCCCCACGTCTTGGTCTGGGATATGGGAACACAGACGTGTGTGTGTTTGGTTCGTAAACATTCTTCAAGCAAGCGCTTTCCATCATTTTCTGCATGCATGTAGCCCTTCGATCTACTTTCAAAAGATAGCTTTAGGTAATATGTGTATCAGAGATAGTACCAAATTAGAAGGGTATGATTACACATTTCATCATTTTTGCCCATGAGGATATTAGAGCTTGGATTTGGAATGTTCACCAAAAGCCTACGTGCTAAGACTTGGTCCCCACTGTGCGGCCTTACGAGAGGGTGGTGAGAACTGCAGGCAGTCGGATCGCTGGGGACAGGTACTTGAAGGGGATCCTGGGATCCACACCTCTACTCTGTGCCTTTGGTTCCAGGCTCCTGCAAGGTGAGCAGTCTTACTCTGCCACACACCTTACTGTGAAGTACTGCCAGGTCAGGGCCCAAAGCAGCGGAATCACCGGACACTGAAACACATTATTCCTCCTCATCAATTGTTTGTGTCAAGTACTTTGTCACAGCAATGGAAAACGGACAAATACAGGCTGGAAAAGGAGAGAAAAGAGGAAATAAAGATAAAAGGAGGAAAACAAAGGGAAGGAAGGAGGGAAAGGAGGGAGGAAGGTAGCAAGGAAGGGAAATTTAACTATGGCTTGACTTTATAAAAACATCTATCCATAATGACAAAGTACATTGTGGAATTTGAATTAGAATGTGTCAGGTAACTTAATTTTTCAGACCTGGATCTATTATTATTGAAATATCTATGCTTATAAAATATTTTAATTTCTCTCCTTCCATTCACAAGTCAACATTAATTAATTGGCCATACAATTAGATAATAGACACAGTTTAAAGTGCCTTTAGTACATGCTGTATACTCTTCAGCAAACACAACAGTATCCCTAGCTCCCCACATATTCAATTACATCACTGGTCCTCAAACCTCCTGTGCGGATTCATCATTTTCATAAAATTCTGAACTAGCACAGGAATCCTCCACTTAGTATTCCAGTTGACAGGCAGGCGACTAATTCTGTAGGAATTCCTTGAAAAATTCCACACCTCTGAAGAAAGTTTAACTGTGAGCTATGTAAAATTTATGGAATGCACCATGAGAAAAATAACTCAAATCCAAATAAAACCGAGGATTTCCTAAAGAAGAGAATGGAAATAATTACTAGCACCTATATTTCTAGCTGACTCTTCCATGTACAAATATGGAGAGCCCATTTTCAACTTCCATTCAATTTTCTTTTCTCTGCTCTCCACCTTTAAAAAAATATGATGGAACATCAACTCGGACAGTGGGCAGGGTGAAAAGATGTGAAATGATGATGGAACTTTCCCCTCCCAGATTCCAGTTATGAATGTTTTATTATGAGGATCCTATTACAGCGTAAAAAGCTTAAGAGAAGAAACTGTTATCTCAAAGTTTCAAACAATGAAAACAGACTCATCTACTCTGACAGAATCAGATTACATATAACAATATCTTTAATCCTCTGAGGACAGGCGAGGGGTAACATTAAAGACAAGAGTTCGCACAAAATTCCACAGGAAATTTAACTCCTCGCTGTGGGTGTTTATAATGGAGAAGCATTTTATTAAGTCACTGCAATGTTCACTGGCAGGGATGCAACACATATTCAGAATTATGAGATTAAGTTAAAAGTGGGTAACATTGATCTCAACCCTGAAAACATAGATGTCTCAGTCTTTGAGACTTTGTGTAGATGTCCATCCCAACCAGCTACCCAGAATAAAAGGAAATACTTCAAATTTGTTAAAAATGAAGATTACATACTGGTAAATAAGAAAATCTTATCAGTATTGCCTTTGTTTTAAGTTTAAAGCCTAAACTTCTTGGAAAGTGATACTCAACATGACTTCACTCTATCTTCACTTAACACTTAATTCTTTCAGCTCAGGACATCTCATGATTTTCTACGAGTTCCAAATCCTAGCAATTACAGATGCATAAACAGCATAGAAACCTATGATTTATCCCATGTTTAGCAAACCACAATTGTTCTCTGGTTGGTATTTGCTTTCTACCTCAAATACCTCCTAATCCTTGATGTGCACATTGAAAATGTCACTGAGTTCTGTGAAATTAACATCTTCACATTTGAACTCAATAAATCTTGTGTGTTTGCCTGAGTCACACACGATTCAGGAAATAATGAACTTCAGAAAACTCTAAATTCACATTATATTTCCAGAAATACAAGATAAAAATATACAAATGTACCTGAGTAGAAACAATTTGTGCAATGTGTGTGTGTGTGTGTGTGTGTGTGTGTGTGTGTGTGTGTGAGAGAGAGAGAGAGAGAGAGAGAGAGAGAGAGAGAGAAATGTTATCTGAGAGACTAGGAAAAATTCCTTAGAGCAAATCCGCTTTCCAATAGGTTGCATAGTTATTAAACTTTTCTGGGTTGCTGTTTTCTAAGGAGTTTAAAAATGTATCCAAGCACTACAGAGTCTCCAAGAAAGGCAAGAAGAAGAAGGATTGCTAGTGAGGGAAGATCACTACATACTGACACTGTCCTTGATATGCTACGGGGATGGAAGATGGGAAAATAAATTTAAGATCAAGCAATGCCCAACTTTTTTCATATCCCAACTCACTTAGTTCTGTCCAGCCAGCAAGGAAGGAATGTGTTCATTATGCTTTAAATCCCATTTATGCTGGTATTTTGCTTTTAAGCTATTATGTAAAGTTGAGTGCTAATTTATTCCCTATCTAAAGAACCTAATTTACATCATGATTATTTGTTATGCTCTAAAGATAGATAATTGTTCTCACCTTTTCCCTCTTTTAACTCAGCTTTTTTTTAACACTTTTTTCTAGGCATAGATGATTTTGTCATTTGAAAAATACTCTTCTAGAAAGATATCTATCTAACTTGCAAGGTAATGAGCATACAATGTGTTACTATTAAAGCATATAGAATTATTCCCTTTGCGTTTGAACATCATAAATTTTGTCAGTATTTATTGTCAATATTTAGGGACATTGTCCTCTCACACAAATGATAGATGCCCACTCTCTGGTACTGAGGATTGCATATCTCACATACACCTGCACACACACACATACACACACATACACATGCCATTGAGAAAATTCATAATGGTATGAAATTACTTTCATGAATCAACTTCAATTCTATGAAAATTTAAATTACCTGTTAAATACTTTTCCTTTGTGTTCTAGTGATTAGGAAAAAGAAAAAATGTGTATACAATGTGGTCATAGTCATACTTTCCATTTTTAACACTCCTTGAAAAACATGGCCAGCTCATTAATTTAGATGAAAGGAAAATGTCTGTGCCATTGTACATTTTCAAAAGAACTCAAAGCCTCCATTTAAATTTGAGACGTTAATGACAAAAAATGAAGTTTCATCCATTATATTTGTATTTCTTACTATAATTTTCTTGCCTTATTGTCTACCTAGGATCATTTATGTATTTTTCTGTTACTAAAATAAAGCCATTCTTCATGGAATATAATTCTTTACTGTATTTTTTCAGAGAAATATATAAGATATTTCTGGGCTTTCACAGGAGTAGTTTTCAGCTGATGTAGTTGCTATATGATAAGAATATAAATTCTTAGTCAACTGTTGGAATTTGGATCTTGGCTCAAGTACTTACTATCTGCATGATTTGGGGAAATATGTTTAATGTCTATGGGTTTCCATTCTCATGTATAAAGCAAATAAAATAATAATGCCTATATCAAGGTTTTACAGAGGAATATATAGGTTCATCTGTGTAAATCATATAGAAAAATGCTTAACGTAGTTCTCAGTGATTCTTAATTATATCTTACTAAGATAACAATAAATATTTTATTCATTTAGTATTTATTATATTTTTATTAAATAAACTATTCTTATTTTGACAGCTTTTAACAGTATTTAGAAAATTAACTATGTTTCCTTGAGAAAATGTCTCTATGAACTCCTATAGGACACAGAACACAGAAAAGTAAAGGAGTAATAGTTTAACAAAAGCTGAAGCAGCAGTAAGTGGAAACCAGGAAGTAGAGCTGGGAAAAGTCAAGGTAAGAAGCAAGACCTGCAGGAAGACACAGGTGGAAGGTGGTGGCCAAGAGGCCACTGTGCAAGACAGCAGGAACAACAGGCAGACGCGAGGTAAACCCACTCACTTCTTACTATAGTTTCACTAAGAAAATTAGCATTGTGAAAAAGGTACATTGTGTTCTGATACAAAACCAGAAAGTACACGAATGCTGATTAGCTATGTCTCTCTCCCAGAGATGCTGTCAGAAGCAGTAGGGATGGTTCATTTCTATATCACCTCAGAGTTTTCCAACTGCTTTTAATTCTCCCCACCAGTATTCACTGGCTAAGCATTCCATGTCCACAGAGGCACATACAGTAAGTCCTATCATCCTTTTCTATTTTGTTTTAGAATTTCCAAAGCACTTCTGCCAGGTAACCTCATTTAACCATAAAAGGATGCTCTAGAGGAGGCAGGGCAGACTGATTTATGGGGAGGCAGGACAAACCTAGTTCCCTTCACTTTTTTTTAATTCTTTTCAAAAAAATCTTTATTGGTACATTAAATATACACATCATGATTGCACTCCATAATGGGGATTTGTACCAGTAGAAGACACAACTTAATTCTCATTTTCCCCATAGCCCTACCACCCTACCGCCCCCCATATACATAAAATTTGTTTCCTTACTTTTTTATTACAATCTCAACATTTCCCCCCTTCTTCCTGTTTTACATTGAGCATTTTCTATTTCACAATATATAACATACAATTCTAGGACTCATTTACATCTTTATTTTCTCATACCAGAGAAAAGATGTAATATGTACCTATCTGTGCCCTATTTACTTCACTTATGAGGATATCCTCAAGGTATGTCCATTTAAGTAGAAATAATTCAAACTTATCATCTTTATGGCAGAGTAATACTCCATTCTAATGAAGACTACACCAGAGGCAAGGTATGATGTGACTCTAGCTGACACATACCCTGTATTGTTTGACACCCCTTGACTATCTGTATTAGTCAGCTTTTCATTGAATAAGTGGAAGAGGAGGAAAGGTTTATTTTGGCTCATGATTTTAAAGGTTTCTGCTCATTCTTGGCCCTGTGGCTTTTGGACTTGTAGCAGCACCACCCATCAGAGTGGAAGTGTGTGGTAGGAAAGGCTGTTCAACCTGAGAGCAGAATGTAAAGCAAGCAAGAAAGGGAAGGAGCTGAAGTCTAGGATCTCCGTGAAGGGCAGGCTCACAATGAATCTCTGCTTCCAAAGGCCCTTCCCTTCCAGGGGTACCAAGCTCAGGGCCAAACTTTTAACCCATGGGCCTTGAGGAGACCCTTATCCATACTCTAGCTCTATCTATCATGTGAACCAGCCCAGACTCATTTGGGAGGCCCCAGTGGGCAGATTTAGCAGCCTCTGGTCTTCACAGGTGATGGGACTCTCTTACCTAATATCACAGCTCAAACAGGGAACGAAATGTTGTGGCTCATCAAACATGACACAGCAGCTCATGCTACATATGGCCAGGGGATACAATTTCTTCTTTAAATATATGCATGGATTATTAAAAGTTAAATAAATCATAGATTGATTTTGAAAACACTGTTCTATTCTGTATCACTGTCTGCTATAAATCCTTGTTTTAAGTTCTCCAAGCTTGTAAATGATACTAAAGGTAAATCACGCAAATTATGTTCTGTCTTAATAAGTATTTGGGGTGGAATTCTTTAACATTCAGGCCCAAGGCTTGGGATGCTGAGGCAGGAGGATTGTTTTGAGTTTAAGATCAGCCTGGGCTACATAGTTCAAGGTCAGCCTGAACTCCACAGTGGGACTCTGTCTCAAAATAAAAATTTTTTTAAAAAACTGTTACCTTTGGGAAAAAGTGTCTCCATGATTTATTTCAAGAAAAATTTTAGTGGAAAGAGGAATCAGTTTCCACTAATGGATGAGAGAAGCACTCCGGATTTACAACTTCCAGCACACTCTGCCTTAGGAGTGATTCTAGTACCCATCTCTAGTTAATTGTCTTCCCCACAAACAAAAATTTGTTGACTGTATTAAGATATTCATTACATTCTCATCTTCAGAACTCATGTAGGGTGCATACACTAACAAAAAAAATACAGTCTACTGGGGTAGGCTTTCTGTGATAAAACTGAACTGTCACCTTAGTCCTTATATGGTTGACACTTGCTCAAATGACAAGTGGTTCAGGGCTCAAAAAAAAAAAAAAAAAAAAACAGGTTGATTCCAAAGTCCAGTTTTTGCAAACAAACAGGTTTAACATCAAGATTGTACTTCAGGTGGCTTTGAAACCCAAATCAATATAGATGTCCATCTCTATTTGTTTTCAAAATGTAGCTTTCTTTAGGATGGGAATACTTAGAGATTCTAGTGATGCCTTCAAGTTCAAGTGCATTTTGGAGAAAATTAATGAAATTCAGCAAATGGCAAAAATCAAGACTTGATGGCATTCACTTTTTTGCCTAAGCTCCAAAGAAGTGACTTGAAGGTTTTGTGGTCTTCGTTCTTCATTTATTTATAGACTTTTCTGTTCTATGCTAGAAATAACTGCACAAAAAAAGGGAAAATACCTTATCATTTTTTAAAGAAAGGAATTTAATGAGGTACAAAAATAGGAAAAAAATACTATTTTTTTGAAAAAAGAATTCAACATGGTGACTCAAAAATCCGTAAGAATAGTTTGTGCATAAAGAATCCTAAGCTTGAGTTCTGAATTCAAGAGTAAAATTCTATTTTACATTAATGCAAAGAATTCAAAGAAAGGAAAGCTAACTAAAGCTTGAATCATTCATCTCGTTCTCTTGGTCTAGCTTTCTTTTTTAAAAATTGATTTTGTTGGTAAATTTTATATATACATTATGATTACATTCAACATTGAGGGTTTGTAGCAGTGCATGACACATTTTGATTCTCATATTTTCCCATTCCTCTCTCTACCCTACAACTCCCGGCCCAGTGAAATACATAGGACACAGATATGTAAATACCAGATCATTTCTCTGGTATGAGCAACTGAATTTGTAAATAAATTTTTTAAAAAGGAAACAACAGTTCATTCTCTTAACTCCTGAGTGATAACTACACCAGAAATGGGATACAAGATGACTTTAGATGACACGTACCCTGTATTGCAACAGAGCTTTGAAATAATATCACCTAGTTCACATCCTTACTGGAAATTTTATTTCTACTCAGGCCTTATTTTCTCTTTTTATGAAAAACTTACTGACCAAGATGAGCTGTATTGCCACTTACCCAGTCTGTTTTGTGGCATTTTCTCTATTCTCCTATTAGGGACAGGACAGCTCTGAACATCTCTACGGTGTGAGTAACGGTGCAAATTCATCTCTGCTGCGTAGTACTAGTAGGAAATTCATCTTGTGCGTTCTCAAGAGTATTAGAACTCCAGCATCCAAGACCTGGACTAGGTTGTCTCTTGGAAGAGGCAAGATGTTCTTGTCTGGATATCCATTCCCTTTGGACTTAGACCTTGTCCTTGGTTTCTTTCTTGTGAGCTACCCTACATGATTATGGGCCAGGGAGTTAGCTCAGTGGTTCTGGCGCCTGTCTCGCAAGCGCAAGGATCTGGGTTCGATCCCTGGTAACCACATACCATACTGGGCATGGAGACTCAGGCCCAGCAGCAACCAGTACCACATACCACGGTGCCGGGCGTGGTGGCTCACGCCTGTCATCCCAGCACTCGGGAGGCAGAGGCAGGAGGATTGCTGTGATGTGAGTTTGAGGCTGAGCTCAGGGCCAGCCTGAACCACAAAGTGAGACCCTGTTGCAAAAAACCTAAAAAAAAAGATGTTTATAATTTAGACATTTTCTGTTTTCTGCTACTCATTTAGTGTGTGTTTATGTTTGTGGTAGGAAGCCGAGCATGTGGTTAGTTTAGTTTGCTACACTGTCAGGCATCTTCTGTCTTAGAGACGTTTTCAGACCTCTATATTCTCAGTGGGCTGTTTCTTAAATACTATTGCAATCCTTTCTGTGGTAAAACTATGCAGTTAGTTACTTGGTGAATGTGTGTTGAAAGTTGGAATCGGCTTGATGTGAATGAATGAGCCCATTGGTAGGAAAAGAAACCAGGGCAGTGTTTGAACTCAACAGTTTCAGCACATCATTAATAACAGTGTTTATGGGCCGGGGAGTTAGCT